>CM041786.1:59119469-59230137 GCA_023375725.1 Nephotettix cincticeps | reverse complement strand
AGGAAAGTATGGTCAATGCGAGTGTGAGTGCGTTCTGAGGAGTCACGTGATGCGGTCGTAGTCATAGTGATGGCCGAGGGCTGTGCCGTAGTGGTCAGTGATGTCGGTCTGGAAAACTGCTGAGCAAATATTATCAACTGGATAGCGAACAAAAATGTGATCTAGACAAGACGTTGAGTTTTGCGTGACACGAGTCGGTTTGTATATACATTTGACTAGGCCATACCCTAATAAACAGTTCAAGTATCTCTCAGTAATAACATCAGCTTTAAATCTATCTTTAAATATAGATCGATATTTACATCACCTCCAAAAATACATGTTTCCCTAATAGATAACGCATTATAATAATCTTCAAGCCCAGTAATAAATGTATTAACATCACTATCATGTGTCCTATAGATTGCAAGAAGATTGAATTTATCAGTACTACATTTGAAATCCAGACTCAAGTCAAAAACATCTCCAATTGTTACTTCCCTACAATTAAAACTTAACCTGCTGTTAACATAAATTGAAACACCGTCATTTTTGTTCCGTTGATTCTGAGTTGTGACAAGTTCAAATCCCTCTATACCCTCCCCTCCCCCACCACCCCACGACCAGCACTCTGATAAAATAATAAAATCAAGTTCAAATATAAATGAATGTAAGAAGAGCAAAAGCTCATCTAGATTCTTTTGAATACTACGAATATTAATATGAAATAGCCTTAAGCTCTCACCAACAATTTTCAAACTATAAAAATTATAATAATCATTTTGTGTATCTAACTGGAAGACACTTTTCAAAATCTGGAAAGTCGTTGTCCAGGTCCATCTGCAGCATAACCCTCGCACATCCTCCTGCCCAGTCTGGGACTTATAACTATCCTCTTAGGAATAAAACTATAGAAATTAGATACATACTGGGAGTTATTTAACTATGCAACTCAAACATAATTAATACATTAATAGTGACAACACGAATAGACCATAATAAATTAAAAAATTAAAATTGTAATTGTATTGTAAAATTAAAATTATTAAAATTAAAAAGTATGGAATTTGTACAACAAAACTTCGAATTATCCAAAATATAACTTAAATTATCGACCATTTTTTAACATTGCCAAGATACAAAATTGTGGGGACCAAGTGAAATATTCGAATTATCGGCGATTTCAAATTATAGAAGTTTGAATTATCCGAATTCCACAGTATTAGCCTGGGAGTAGGGCAAGATAACCGCTAGGAGGACAATCCTGTGCCACATTTAATTATATATGAATATATTTTCATATGATTGTATTTATATTTATTATCTGACACATAATATATTATGTAACTATTAACAATTTTTATTCTGCACTTATGGTGAAGTAGTGCAGCTGCTGCTGCCTACACTGCAGCGGAAAGCATTTTATACAATCAAAAGTGGAAGCAGAAGTTGACAAGCTTAACACTAAAATAGATGCTTTTATAAAATAGACAGCTTAACATAAAATGATATTGACTTCGAACAAATGTTAATTCATAGTGTTATTTCAAACCACTGAAAATGACATTTAAACTAATCTATTCTCTATTGTCTATTTCAATCCATCTATTATTTAATCCGTGTAATAAAAATTAAATTTATCCAATCAATTTTTTGCAAAACTATTTTAACCCTTTTGAGTGCCGAGCGCATCTCAATTCGAGATGCGATAAAATTGCCACCCCTAGGTATGGTGGATCTGCTAAAATTGCCAGCCCCTAGGTATGGTGGATCTGCTAAAAATGCCGGACCCTTTCCCCCGAAAAATGCATGTGTTTAGTAAAACAATTATAAAAATTTTATTTATTAATATTTCTTGGTTCTGTTTTTTGTTTTACTTAGGATAAAATTGTGCATCAAACAACATATATAAGTACAATAATTTGAAGTAAAAGTAGAAAATAAGTGTTAACTTTTTTTAATGAATATATTTAAGAAAAAAAGAGGTTCAAAATGTAATAAAACATTAAAATTTTTTTTTAAACCAACATTTGCTTCTTGGCTGCATTATAACCTTAAAGAGCAATAAAAATTGAGTAGAAATCATGTAGGCCTATAAAACAATATTCTTATTCCTTTTACTTTCTCCCCTTATATGTAATACCCTTGTACCCTTGTATGTGGAGAAAGTATTGTTTTCAACAAAATTTTCGAATTTGAGTTGAGAGTGGATATATCAGTTTTGGGGTCCCCTGAATCCAAAAAAGTAGGTTTCGGCCTGATGTCTGTCCGTCTGTGTGTGTCGGGATGTGTACGGAGCCACATATCGGAGCCGTTGGTCCGATTTAGATGAAATTTGGCACAGAGCTTTTGGTTGATATCTACCACTAATTTTAATTTAATATTTTTATGACACTATTCATGTACCTAGATACGTATATAACTGAATAAAGATAATTTGAATTTGAATTTGAATATGTGAATATTCTCCATATCTCCAGGCGTTTTTTATTTTTTGATTTTGAAGGGTAGTTCACCCCTAGAAACCCTTAAAAAACGTGAAAAATCCAAATTGCTAAAAAACGGCTCCCACGATTCTGATTAAAATTTGATAAGTTTATAGTGCACAGAGTACTAAATAATTTGACGCCATCCACATGACTGTAAAACTGACGTTTCAAAGGTTACGGGTCTGTTAAAAAAGATTAAGTTGACTGGCACCACTGAAACCAGTAGAGGTGTGCGGATATCCGAAAATTCGGTTCGGATTCGGATCGGATCGGATATCCGAAACCGATCCGAATGTATTTAAGATATCCAATCCGATCAATATCCGAATTTTCAGATAGACTGTATAATACAGCAATTTGAACAAAAACAACAAGATTTTCGTCGAGATAATACCCGCGAAGCTGGAATAATTTTTTCTTAAACCTTGATAAGACGACGAAATTACGTAGTCTTTCATTAAAATAATGTCGTTGACTGGTAGACGCGATACACTTATAGCGATTCGAATGACGAATGACGACCGCAGATGACAAAATTACGCAATTCATATCCAATCGGAATGTAAGAACGTCATTGGGCGGTCCGAGGATGCGGTATGATTATTCGATTCTTCAACTACGCATTTAAGTAACCGTAAGTTCAACACGATATTGCATTTTGAAATACAAAGCATAGCGTCATCGATAATTGCACCGAGTATCAGATTGCGGTTTGATATTGTTCCATATAAAATTTCATTTCGGTTACGAAAAAACTTAAATTGTTGATTTAATGTTATTGGTAACAAACCATCATAATAGCTCGTTTTGCGACGAGGTTTCCAGCAAAAATAATACTACTTCATACTGATCGTCTATGTAGACGATCAATTGTTTAGTTATCGCATTCTCAACTACTCCGGGTTTGAGCAATACGATAAAGTGTTGCCAAATTTACATTTGGCCTATTTCGTCGTTCAGTGTTCACATAACCAACAAATTTTCCACTTGTTTTCAATCTATATTTTCTCTTTGTTAAATGAATTTAAGCGTTATTAGTCTTACATTTTTAGATAATTTTTAATACCATACCATTTAATAATTTTGATAACATTTTATTGATTCTTTCCTAATTTATTCTTAGATAAGTCTGATTTCACTTTTTAATTGCGAGTATCCGAATCCGAAAACTATCCGATCTGAACCCAAACTATCCGTTCCGAACTTGAGCTATCCGATCCAAAAAAATAATTCACTATCCGCACACCTCTAGAAACCAGCTTAAAAAACTAAACAAGTTAGTATTTTGAATTATTTGTCAACGACTAACGATTCCAGGTATGAAGCGTGTAAGGTCAAATCACCCAAAAAATTTGTTTCTCTTCTTTTTATTTTCAGAAATGGTATGTTATTTTTGATAAAGTGAATTATTATGAAAGTGAATTATTATAAAGTGAATTATAATTAAAGTGAATATTTGATAAACTTTGAGGAACGTGATAGTTTTGTTACAGATTGTCTTTTTTTAAATTTACTTAAGGAAGTATGTGCCAGTCCACTGATGCCATTTATTTTAAATAAGAAAAAAATTAGCAAATACAGCCTGCCCTCGCTAGTCCAAAACTTTGACATCCGACGTACTCGGTAATCCGACCCACCGTCAAACGTGACGACAGGAGGCAATAAATCAAGCTTGCAGAAACTTGCAGTTCCGTTCAGTTGACCTTGGGATCGGGCAAGTGGTACATCTTCCCTGTGCAGTGGTATTTCTATTTCAGTTAATACAAGTGTTTGTGTAGTAGTGTGGATTGGCAAGCACAGTTGGTGTCAAACGAAAATACAAAACATTAACAATCTCCGAGAAATGGGAAATTATAAAAAGTGTAGAAAGCGGAAAAACGCTTACTGCAGTAGTAAAATTTTATGGAATAAAACAGCCTACAATTTATAATACAATCGACTCACTCTAACCTGGACACCTCGGGATCGGACACCAGTCCAGATTTAAAAAACTCCGGACCATCTGACGGTTTTATCTGTCCGATATAAATATATATATAAAAACAGGGTGGCCACTGAAACCAAATTTAAAAATTCCTGGTTATATCCCGGCTTTCCCAGTCTTGAAAACTTCCATTTTCCCAGTCATATTCCATAACGGAAGTCGACTTAAGACGACTACTTCATAGATATTACACGTAAAACATAAATACAGTAAAACCTCGTTAATCCGGACCCCATTAATACGGACTTCGCTTAATCCGGACAGCCATTTTATCGCAGTTTTAATGCGCAGAACGCTGATTAGTAGCATGCGATCGTCACTGTACGACTGCGCCCGGCGATGTTAGTGTGCGTGTGCCGAGCGTGGGCGGTCACAACGGAAGGAGTACGTGCCGTTACTATGGTTACTGTCAGCCAATAGTACAGTAGCTCAGTCACACGATAGTATTTCTCCTGCTCGTGTCAGGTCGTCAGTTGCTCCACAGAGGTCAATTGAATTGCACGTTTTAGTTGCGTTGTTTAATTGTGAAATTAACACAACAGAAAGGCAAATGAAGTTCAACTCCTTCTTCAAACCAGTTCAGTCACTTGAGGACGAACCTCAACCCTCATGTTCAAAGTAATTTAGTCTTTTCTCGTTGTCTCATTTTTTGTATGGACGTAAATACCAAGTGTTTATTTTTGTTCAAATGTAACTACTGTATAAATGAATAAAAGAATAAATGAATAAATGAATAAATGAATAAATGAATAAATGATTTATTTCCTCCTTCTAAAACATATTTACATAACAAAAATTAAATAACATCTTTAATTTATAACATAGCATAACAGCATAACAAAAATAACATAACGTCTAACATTTAATTTTAATTAATTGAACTAAAACATACAATCTTTGAGAAAAATAGGGTCCCAAAGGCAACGCCAGATTAGGGATTCCATCATAAATTAATATAATTCACTTGTCAGAATTTCGCGGTGGCTAACAAAATAATTAAATACAAAAGGGTCATAATAAAAAAAATAAATACTTTTCTTGGCAAAATAAAATTCATAATCAAAAACAAAACTTATCCTCCATGGGTTTCATAAAAAACATAATAACAATCATTGCCCATATTAATGGGAATCATAATAGTAAAAAAAAATATTTTTAAAAACAAAATAACAATTTCTAAAATTAATGTCTATAAATTTTACTAGATTCATAATTACAGTATATAATAGTAACTATGATGATAACTAGTAGTATCTATGATAATAGTATATGATATCAGGATGGAGATATGATAAGAGAGGACAGAATCACATTTACTGAACAATGCCAAGCAGTTCCTCCACTTCATCTCTGCTCATGCTTAAAAGCCAAATTTTTATGCTTTTTGAATATTTGCCAATTTTCCTAATACAGTCAAACCTTGATATAACGAATCTCAAGGGACCGGACTGAATATTCATTATATCAAGGTTTTCGTTACATCGAGTTTCGTTATATTGAGGTTAGGTTTGATGGAATTTCGCTATATCGAGGTTCACCGACATCGTAATGCAGGCCAACATCTAGCAATGCTTAACCTCATTAAAACGCTCTGTAATTGCTTGGATACTCTGTTGTTAAGTAAATGGAGAATAAAATAAATAGTCTCATTCTACTTGATACAAAATAATCTCTACACTGTTTAAACCATTTCAGAACACATTCTTCAACATCCTTCAGCTCACATGACTTCAACTTTTTTACATCCGTACATAAAACACTTCCTTCTTCGAATTTGTCTTTCTGTTTTAAAATCGTCGCTAAAGTACTGGGCGGTACACCAAATTCTTTTGCGATTTCAATTTTTTTTCTTGTTGGATTCTCTTCAACAAACTTAATAATTTTGCGTTTGGTATCAACGGTTAACGAGCTACGCTTCTTTTGGTTTTTTCGTCCATGTTTATTGCACTGCACTGCACAGACTACACACCACAGACAGACGCAATGAACTGAATGAAATTCATGACAGTCAAGACCGTGGGACACATCCGTGGTCGGGCGTTCATGTTTAGACACGATTGTAAGTTTGTTTCCGTTCGTTATATCAAGGGAGGATAGAGATCATTCGTTATATAGAGGTAAAATTCGCTATATAGAGGTTTTTATTAAGAAAAATTCGTTATATAGAGGTTGATTTATTTTTTCTGGCATCTTCAAAAATTCGTTAAATCGAGGTTTACAATACGGTTCAATCGTTATATAGAGGTGAAATTAGCATTGAGTCTTATGGGAAGTTGTAGGGGATTTAAAAAAATTCGTTATATCAAGGAATTCGTTATATCAAGGTTCGTTATATCAAGGTTTGACTGTACTCTTAATGTCTTGTGGCAATTTATTAAAAATTCTTGGGGCTGTATAATTAAATGTTTTTGTAAAAAAAGTTAGTTTTGGGGACCCGAAAATTTGCTGCATTTCTAAGACCTTGTCTAAAAGAATTTATACTTGTAGGTAAATTTTCTCTCTTTTGAAAAAATGCCTTTAAAACTTTATGTACATAAATACATCTAAGTGGTAAATTTTCATAATTGTAAAACATGGATGAGAGGGCTCTCTGGAATTCCTCATTAACATTACTCTAACATACCACTTTTGGATATTCTCAATAGATCTTATAGTAGAACGATAACTTTCACCTGTTTACTGACTGTTTACACCTGTTTGTTATCGACTGTTTGTACAATATGTATTTTTAAGTTCAGAATATAAATACTATTTAAGTTTATCTGCAAAAGGTGTTTCCTTATATACAATTGGTACCCAAAAATCACTGTCTTTCTTCGTTTAGGATTTTTTTTTTAATCCGGACTTTCGTTAATCCGGACGACTTGGAGCTCCAATTAGTCCGGATTAACGAGGTTTTACTATATAAACATACACACAGTACAGTAAATATTTTAAAGTAAAATGGAGAAAGCAGATAAGGAAAGATAAGTTAGTAGATTGAGCCTTTGTGTTGTCTGCTGTCTGTAGAGATAGATTTAAACACCCTCAAAAATTCAATTTTACTAGTTTTAGTCACTAGGAAGTTTATCTCTATATATAAATTGAATGTATGTCTGTCTGTATGTATGTATGTCCTTTATGCGTTGCCAAACTACTCATCCGATCGCCATGAAATTTTAGGAAGTTGCTCTACATGTGTCCGGGAAGGTTTTAGTGAAAAAATATTTTTGAAAACCCCATAAGTTTCCATTTTATGACGTTTTAAATTTCTAATGTTAACCTTATGGAGAGTAAGTTTATTTACAAAATGTCTACAATGAAAACATTTGATTTCTTAGCTACAGCTGATTGGTTTACTTTCCATTAGCTTTACTATCCAATGCCATCTGAATCATTCATTAATGTTAAACTATGAAGTAAATGTGTACTGTAAATAAACGGTACCAGTGGACTGACACATACTTTCTCCCTTAAGTAAATTTAAAAAAGACAATCTGTAATAAAACTATCATGTTCTACAAAGTAATTCTAAATATCATTTAATAATTTATTGTTCAAATGGTATGGGGGAACCCCCCCCCCTCGGTAATACCAAGCTTTTTTGAGCTGGTTTTGTTTGGTGATTTGACCTTACACTTCATACCAAGTTTCATGGAAAACGGGTGGAAAGTAAGGAAGAAATTGATTTTTTTATATTTTCCATAAGAATAACATTGGGCGCTGTCAGACAACGTTCTGCGTTTATCGTGGACAGTAAATTTAACTTTTCTCTGGAACCGTTAGTCGTAGACAAATAATTCAAAATACTAATTTGTTTAGTTTTTTAAGCTGGTTTCAATGGTACCAGTCAAAATATACTTTACTTTTATTGTTTTCGCTGAAAATTTAAAAATTTGATTTTTTCGACATTTAAAAGCCCATAACTTTTGAACCGTCATTTTTACAGACATGCGGGTGGTGTCAAATTATTTAGTGCTCTGTGCACTATAAACTATCAAATTTTAATCAAAATCGTTAGAGCCGTTTTTGAGAAATTTGGATTTTTCACGTTTTTTAAGGGTTTTTAGGGGTGAACTACCCTTAAAAATAAAAAATTCAAAAAAATGAAAAAAACGCCTGGAGATACCGTGAATATATACATACATGCCAAATTTCATCTAAATCGGACCAACGGGGTAGGCTGTGGCACTGTACACATCCAGACACACGGACACACGGACGGACAGACATCACGTCAAAACCCACTTTTTTGGATTCAGGGGACCCCAAAACGGATATATCCACCCTCAACTCAAATTCGAAAATTTTGACGAAAACAATACTTTCTCCATATACTACGTATAAGGGGAGAAAGTAAAAAATGCAGCAAAAAACAGCTTTATTCTCCACGTTAATAGTTTACGGTTTTGGTGTATTATGTATTTATATTTTTTATTTTCTATCTGATTAAAGTCACGTGTTTATATGATAATTACAATGTTTATAATATTACGTTTATTATAATAATCAGCTGTTGTATATCTTTCTTATAAAAGCCGTATTACAGTTAGGTTTTGTTTGGGTTTGGATTGGATTTGAAAATTGTGAATTAATCCACTCAGATTTATTTGTTTTATGGGAATGTTATTAATATGTTTTATCATTTCAGTATTGTTATTCACTATGCAGCGACCCAGAATATATAAACCTTTCACAATAAAGCCGTATTGCTATTCGACTTCAGAACATGGTCAATCTTAAAGTTAATATGTGCTTACTGTGAGGCGTTACGAAGTTCGCCGGGTCAGCTAGTTTACAATATAAAAACATAATATTTACTAAGGAACTTTACAGTTTTAAATTAATTTGACCAATAAAAATAGGGTTAAGTTGTATAAACACTTGGAAAGGTTGCCCGTTTTAGCCATTTTATGAAGTTATATTTGTTGACATTTATATACCGTGATTGCCAAGTTGCATTTTGTTTAGTCTTTTGTTCAGTATAAATTTGTTCCTCTTTATTAACATAAAAAAACAATTCCAAGTAAGTTAAATATTTCAAGACTTTTTCGGAGGATAATACTATTTAAATAAATTATTTGTATTTGACCATAAAGCAGTGTGAGTGACCATCCAAGTTACTGACATGGGTGGAAGGGAGGTGGCGACTCATGAGCGATGCACAGAATTACTGTGTTGGGTTGTTTTGATTTCACAGTGGCCTCTATCATTCAGTTTACACACTCCTCCTTACCCTCCCCACCATTCGGGACAGATGCAGTAGGCTTCTCTCTCCCCCACCCAGGTCGCCCTGATTTGAGAGAAAAGCGACCGGACACTGACGACTCATTTCCAAGAAGTAGTCCGGACCATCCAACGTCCGAACCATCTGAATTCGGAGTAGAGGGAGACGACTGTATAATGGAGAATAAATAAAAAATTGAAGGGTTCATGAAGTCTGTTGAAGATGGCCCTTTAAACAGGTAAACCCTCAAAACGAGTGAGTTTCCTGAAATCGAAGAAGCACTCTTCATTTGGTTTGAACAACAACGCAAACGGAATGCTCTTATTTTGGCAGACATACTTAAACAATAGGCTCAATTATTTACACTGAAATAAAAGAAGAATGACTTTCTTGCTAGTCATGGATGGTATGAGAAATTTTAAAAAACGCCATGGTATACAATTTATGAAGATTTCTGGCAAAAAGGTGTCTGCTGACATGTCTGAGATTGAAGCCTTCATTGCAATGCTACATAAAAAATTACCGAGCTTGGATTACTTCCAAAACAGCTGTATAACACAGATGAAACCGAGTTAAATTGGTGACAGCTCCCAGCTAAAACATTTGTAAGTGATGAGGAAAAAAGGTCTCAGGAAGGAAATTGTAAAAAGAACGACTCATGCTTATGGTGTATGCAAATGCATAAGGAACATATTCTTTAAAACTGCTTGTACTGTGCTGTGACACATGTACCAACTCAATTTACAGAATTATGTACAGTATTTTTAAAATCTTAAGATAAAATTTATATTCCCTTTTTTGTAATATTGTGCAATAAGTAAGCCTACATAAATTTAAAAATTCCATTGTAAACTATAGATTATAATTAGTCTTTACAATAGGCACTATTTTATAAGGCGTTGGAAATGATAATAAATAAATAATAAACATTAAAATGATATTATACATATGAGCCGTCTTTTGTTATTGGTCGTCGCAGCTGTCGTGTAATTGTTTATGATTGATCACGATCTCAGAAAGCATTCTGCCATAGAGTAAGATACAAAAAATAAAGCGCATTTCTTTATTAAGCTTTCGGTGTTATTTAAGCCAGTAACAATAACTGCTCCATACTATAAACAGTGATTTTCTGAGATTCTCAGAGCGAGACGCTGGCATTTCTCGTATGTCCATGCTAGAAATGCCACCTTCTCGATCCGAGGCACTTGGCACTCAAGTTACAGTAACGGCGCGTCTCAAATCGAGATGCTCGGCACTCAAAGGGTTAAAAATAAAACACACACCTTGACCTCGTAGCAGATTTTGCCTTGGTTGAATCCAAATGTAGCTCGACAACCAGCCCAGATGTAGCCAAAGCCTTGGGCACTCATTGGTCCTGCCTCTAGAAAATCTTCTCTGTTGACTTCAAGATTCAAGTCCGAATCATCTAAACAGATAACAAATTTTTAGATATTAATCGAAAATACCACCACTCGTGTCAAACATATATCCTAAACTAATTTATGCATTATAGGGGTGTGCGATACAGCAAAAGATTTTTGACTGAATAAAACGATGTGACTAAGAATTGCAATTTTTACAACATTCGACACAACACGAAGAAAATTATGAAGTTGCACACTCAGTTCGAAACGTCTAAAATCTTCTTCCCCCTGAGCAAAGCTCAAGGCCGTAGTTTATGTTACCCACTGCCTCTGTTGTCTGTTCACGCCACTCTTTTCTTATCCAGGGTGTCCAGCAATTGGGGCTTTTCATAATTCCCGTACATTTCCCGTATTTTTCACGAATTTCTCTCACTTTTTCCCGCACTTTTAATACAGTGCAAAGCGATCAAAGAGTTAATTATTCATGGTTTACTTATCACTTACATAGATCAAACCGCTAATTCAACTATTGAAGATCTAAACTGGAAGAAAAAACTGACACAGGACTCGAAAACCTGTTTTCGAGTCCCATGTCAACCACTAGAAAAGTGCCACAATGATGTAAAAAAAAAACCAAGATGTGTCGGCTGCTTTTTGTGTCACATTTCCCTTTGCCATAACAAAAAGAAATGGGATGCAAAAAGTAGCCGACTCATCTTCTTAGTTTTTTTACATCATTGCGGCGCTTTTCTAGTGACGAGTAGAGTTTAAAGTGAACTCGAAAATATTGTGCGTCCAAGATACACCTAGTTTTCTTAAGTCAAATCGTCAGCGTCGATAGAGTCATACACGGCAATCTTTTTGTCCGTTACAGTGCACCTGCGCCTCTCAAACTCAGAAGTGTGAACGGCAATCAGATTCAGATTTCTACCAGAATGAATTATTCATTCTGGTTTCAGATAACCTGCCAATCGGACTGTAGTTTTTGCTCTTGTGTTAGGAGTAACGAAGTGATTTTCCATCACGTTAATTAGAGGTCTGAGGGTACCCGAAAATTCGGGTAATTTCGGGTAATGTGCCGAGCCCGCGAGTGGTCGGGTGGGCTCGGCACGTCTCGGGTTTCATTCGGGCGGGCTTCTATTAGATGTCGGGGTGGGCGGGTAATAACTACCCGAAAGACATCGGGTTGTACAAAATACCTGAGATGACATTGAAATTAACCTGAGACGCCGGGTAATAACATTTTGTCCACAACTTCTGACTCACTCCACGTTCACACAAAATTATCGATGATGACGACAGATGTTCTCGATCGAGGTGTCAAACTTCGAAGTACTTTTTACTGTCTTACTACATTCACTGTATTTTTTTTTTGTATTGTACAACCTTACTGTATTTCGAGAAAATCAGGCAACCAGCCATCTCCCTGCTGGCTCAAAATGATTGTGCATTCGCAGCTTATTATCGTATCCACGTATAGCAGCTTACGCGATCAGGGAACTGTTCCTCCTTTCGACGCAACAAAATAGTCAGTCGTACTAGTATGAAGCTCGTATTAGTTGTGTTTTGAACAAAGAAAACCTTTTAAATTGTATTTCGTGATTCATTAATTCGTTCTTTTTGCTCTGTTGCCGATGTTATATTACAAATACAGAACTGTGATTTGCCGTAGTGATCTCGCTCTTTCGAGATTTTCACTCAAATAAAATAAAAAGTCATAATGTTAAGGATATAATTGAATAAAGGAAATAAATAACTTTTATTTTTTTAACAATATGTTCTGTATTTCCTTATAAGTGGAACCCCTCAAATACAAACAAATTGGGACTGAAGCCGGTTTTTCCGGGAAATAAATACTACACACTTATTTCGTCACTGTATTCGCGCAGTAAGCCCGGGAGACGCGGTGATTGGCGGTGGTGTTATACAGGCTGTGCGTGACTCAAGTTCATAAGAGCAGTGACCTTGGCGGGTGGATGTACGTCCCTTGACATGCCATTGTTTCTGGTCAAGCATGTGTTAAAATTAAATCACTCTCCCCCAACCCCCACCCTTACTGGGATGCGTATCGCGTCTGTCTACTGTCTGTGTCTAGTTTAGTGAGCGTTTACCTGCTGATAAGTGCGTATCCGACAATGCTTACATGCTTACAACCGACAAATGTTGGAATTACGTTCGTGAAGATTTTCTTCATTTTAACAGTTAAAGATAACAGACTTTAGGGGAAAAACCCTGACTTTGTTAAATGTGATTAAACTTTTTTAACCCTCCAGCTGCCATTCGCCGGGTTCCAGCGAATTTTTACACCCCCTAGACTGCCATTCGCCGGAATCCAGCGATAAAACTGGCACGACTTAATCTTCTCGTAGCTGCTCATGGTACATCGCAAATGTACTTTTATATATAAAGAGGAAATCATAATCTACGTCCTTAGTAGTATTAGCAATTTTTATACTCTATGCATTACATCGTATGATTACATTTAGATACGGGCGACGTCGTGCCAACATCTGTTTGAGCCGTATGCTTTGCATTGTGTTAGAGTCGTGCTATTGGATTAGTGTTTTGTTGTGTATTTTGCATGAATTATCTATAATTCATAATTCATATTAATCATTCATAACACCTTTCTCCCTGTACTTAGTGTTATAAATATATGTAGGCCTAATGTCATTCTTTACAATGTTTTAATAATTTATTTGGCGATTACTCTCATAGGCCCCGGACTTGGCAGTAAGGGTTTTGTGGTGTGAGGAGCAAAATAAGGTGGGTATAGTTTAGTTATAATTTAAGTTTTAATTTAAATGTTCCCGCCGGCTGAAGCGAACAGCTGGCCCTGTAGTTCAAGGAGCCGCCACGAACCGCGCCACCGTCGGTGGTGGGGGAAGGAGTGGGGAGCCCTGGAGACAACAGACAGAGAGCAGCTCCAGTGGTCACTCGATCGCCGGCTCTCGGGCCTACAGGTACTAGACTCTCTCGTCGGCTCTTGGACCTGAAGGTAGTGGCAGCTCGCATCCGATTAGTTAGGAGACCAAGGGGTAGGCACGTGATCCGCGGGAGTTTGTCCGGGATAGCCTCCTTGTTCCTAGATACTAACATTGTGCGAGTAATAGAGAAGTGATTATTTTGATTAATAAAGAGTTTTTAGTTTGTCCGAGAAAGGAACTTTTATTTAATTACTAGCGTTGAGTTGAGTTTTGTAGTAGACGAATTAAGTAAGCACCCAGGTCGTGTATTCATTCAGTAGGATACAAGACTGAAAGAAGTTTGGTGTTTGAATTAAGGTAATTCAATTAACAATAATTATAAAAGAATAGAAAAAGATTTTTTCCAAATTGTATAGGAGTTCTTGGGCGAGGATGATACCTAACCTCTGAGATTTGTGAATTTAATGGTAAAGGATTTCTGAGCCCTCACGAACTATATAAAACAAAAGTAAATTAGTTCTCAAAATTAAACTAACGAACCCTGGACAACTCAGTGTCCCTGAGGCTATCCGAGGCAAACGTAAAAAAGTGTAACGTACCCCCTTTCAATTTTGTACCGTTAGGGTACACCTTATTTAGTGTCAAATGTTTCGTATTGACAGTAAATTATTTTCTCGTTCGCACAATTCGTTTAGCAATTGTATTTATTGATGATAATACAGTTATAATGATTATTATTTAAAGATTTACTAATAACTATTTATTACTGCAGGTAACCAGAAGTATATCTGCCAAGTAAAATAAACGAAACTTTTGAAAATAAAGTAAAATTTGACGAAACAAAAATACCTACTTGTTTCTAAGTCTACAGCTTGGAACTGGTGAAAAAGTACAGTAATAATTTTTTTTTCTTGCTAAAAGTTATTGTATACGCAGTTAAAGAGTATAAGGAACAGAGCAAAGAAATCAAAACATATAATTCATGAAGTTACTGTTAATTCTTTCACGCTAATAGTGACACGCAGTCGTAGTGAACGAGGCTCGATTTTCGTTCAGCCCGGGTGGCCTGAGGCGTCGACCGTTCTGCCAGACAGGAATGGGTTAAATACCCGGGTATTTTACATCATTACTTGCCGGGAAATAGCAAGTACTGGGGTAGCGTCTGAAATTTTGAAGTCCAGGATTGGAATCCAGGATCCGAATAAAACATACTTTACTGTACTACATTTTTTCTGTATAACACTTGGGTTTAGATCTCATTAGAAGGAAATAAAGTATTACTGCATTATTTAATTAAAAAATATTTGATGTTTGGAATAATAAATAAACATTCTATTTAATTTGATTTGAAACTAAAAATCACTATTTGCACACCCCAACTGAAAATCTCAGAAAACTGACACATCACATATAGATCTGCATATGCACTTCCTTAAAACGAAAAATAAGTAAATAAAATACTTTTCATTTGAAAGATGTATTACATTTGTTCAGTGTTTTGTTTATACAAACATATGTTTTTATTAAAAATCTATTGTTATTATCAAAATGTAAACAAACAATATGGATGAAATGTTTTGCTTTAATACATCAAACTACATCACAGTCATGTCTTTCATTTTCAAGTGTTTTTTTAGGGTAAAACCATATATAACCAAGGAATACAACCACGTAAGTCAAACAACGCATGGTCCTCCGCACATCCTACAAATTAATGGTTCCTCACAGGGCCGGATAATTATTGAATTTCATCTATGAACTATCAGTCTTACTGCTATTACATCTACAATTCATTCTCATTTTAATATTTGTGTTTGATAATACAACATGCCAATCACACGCAGTGAGGAGTTTAAGCCATCTACCTTTTTAAGGTCAATAAAGATTTTCAAGGCTAGGTTGGACTCAATCAATATTGTTTTAACTTCATTGCAATCTCAGACGGAAATTTCACCGGTTCAATATAAAAACCTAAACCAATATTTGAACGAAATACAAAAGAAACATGCGGACTTTGAACTCAATTTCGAGCGTGCATTGGCGTATGAAGGTGATAATCCTATTCCCGACGATCTATTGATTACAGAACAAAATTCCATTAGCAATCTTTTTACTGACCTAGTATCATCTATCCAAGTACTAATTGATGAAAATGTACCTAATCAAACTCAACCTCAACTTAGCTCACAATCCAATACTTCCAACAGTATGGATCAATGTATGGTACGGCTTCCAAAATTAGAACTTACCAAATTTAACGGTGACTTTGCTAAATGGACAACGTTTATAAATCTATTTAACACAACTATACATGAAAACCTGTCATTGAGTAAAACACTCAAGTTTCAGTATCTACTGAGCGTATTAGAAGACGAACCTCTTAATTTAGTTCGTAACCTAAGCATAACTGATGTAACCTATGATGTGGCATACAAAATTTTGTCAGATCGTTACCAAAATGATCGTAGATTGCAGTTATTGCACATTAACCGTGTTCTTGACTTGCCTGAAGTTTCAGCTACTAACATCATTGGGATAAGGCAGTTCCTTAACATATACAATGAAAATATGCAAGCTCTAACAGCGATCGGTTGTGATATCGCAGATTCTAGACATTTATTAGCCGCAATACTGTTACGAAAATTAGATGTAGATTTGTGTAAACGTCTTGAAAGCAAGCGTGACGTTACTGGTCCACTTCAACACACACTGCCTTCTGTGGATGAAATAATTACTTTTCTCAATCAGGAATGTAACCGTTATGAAGACGCATTATGTTCAGTTGACACACGTTTGCAAGAAATGAATCTAACATCAATCTAACCCTAACACACAGAATAGGTCAATTCAGCGACGAGATGGTAAATTAAAAAATGTAGTCGCATCATCCACACCCAAAAATCGTTCATCATGCGCTATCTGTGATACTATCAATCACAAAACCTTTGAATGCCAAAGGTTTCTGGCTAAAAGTCCATCTGAACGTTACCACATTGTAAAAAACTCCCGTCATTGTATATCATGCTTAGGCGCTCACAGTGTGAAGGCATGCAAATCAAAATCATCTTGCAAGGTCTGCCACAAAAAGCACAATACCCTGCTACATTTTCCTGCGTCACCTTCATCATCAATTGGTCTTCCTAACAATTCAGAAGTAAAGGAGTTTACATCTCATTCAAATAAGTCTGTTACACTCGCTGCACAACATAATAGACTATCATCATCAGTTGACAAGGCTGTTATGGTATTGCTTGGTACCGTACTAATTAATGTACGAGCTACAAATGGTACAACACATACCTTTCGTGCACTGTGCGATTCTGGTAGTATGTGTTCACTAATCACTGAAAAAGCAGTCTCTCTACTCAATGCCACTCGACAAGCAAGCAATGTTCAAATAGTGGGTATAAATCAACATATTTCCCGCAACAAGGGTCAAATTTATGGTAATTTAGAGACACCTTCAGGTGTTACCATTGCCAAGGATCATCCGATGGTTATTCTGGACAAACTCACTGTTAATCTGCCTCGTACACCAGTATCACCAGATGTCATTCAACTTACTAAGCACTATGATCTTGCTGATCCCACTTATCACTTACCAAACCGCATTGATATTATTCTGGGTGCAGGTTTATTCCCGCAACTCTTCTCAGGTTCTACAATCCACTTAGGCCCTGATTTGCCATATTTAATCAATTCACCACTTGGTCATATTGTAATGGGTACAACGCCTTCTTTGTCTACATCTTCACTTCATGCTTCGCAACATTCAAGTACTTCGAGTATATGTTGTCACTCTATTCCTCTTGATGAATTGCACAATTGCATTCAACAATTTTGGGTGCAAGAAGATGTTCCAGCACATCATGTTCTACCACAAGATAACGATGCGTGTGAAAACTTGTTTGAAACGACCCATGCTAGAGATGAAACCGGGCGTTATATCGTCAGGCTTCCAATCAAGAATACTAACGTGTCGCTAGGACATTCCCACACTGCGGCAAAGCAACGCCTTTTAGCCATGGAGCGTAAGTTTAACAAGGACCCACGCTTTGCAAAACTATATCGTGACTTCATGTCAGAATATCTCACTCTTGGGCACATGACTGAATGTGACAAACCTACACAAGATACAGTTCATCATTATTTGCCACATCATGGTATTCTAAAGGAATCCAGTTCCACTACCAAGTTGAGGACTGTTTTCGATGCAAGCTGCAAATCCAGCTCTGGGTTGTCACTAAACGATATACTCATGGCCGGGACTAAGCTTCAAAATAATATTGCTGACATATTGATGCAATTCCGCAGACACAACATTGTCATTTGTTGTGACATCAAACAGATGTACCGACAGATTTTGATTCATCCTGACGATAGGAATCTTCAACTCATTTTATGGAGATCTGACACCTCTCAAGACTTCAAAACATTTCAATTGAACACAGTAACATACGGTGTCAACAGCTCCCCTTATCTTGCAATTCGTAACTTACATCAATTAGCTCGAGATGAAGGTCATGACTTCCCTGAAGCGGCTTATGCTCTGCTTAATCATACCTACATTGATGACATCATCACTGGAGCAGATTCATTATCATCTGCTATGGACTTACAAAATCAGTTACAACAACTACTTCTTCGTGGTTGTTTTGAACTACGCAAATGGGTTTCAAACTCTGACCAGCTTCTCCAACAACTGCCGAAATCTCACCGAGAGTCACCAAAGTTCCTCAACGGCTCTCCTGACCCACATTTTGCAGTCTTGGGTCTCCATTGGTCTCCATCTACTGATTCAATCGTGTTCAAGTCACATGGCTTCAATTTATCATTGCATCCCACTAAACGCAGCGTACTCAGAGCAATTGCTAGTATATATGATCCATGTGGGTTTCTAACACCTTTTGTCATGCTTATGAAATGCTTTATGCAATTGGTTTGGACGTTAGGATTGGATTGGGACACACCATTGCCCTCTGACACATTGAAACACTGGACTCGTTTAGTGGAAGATACTTCTAGTTTATCACAAATAAACATACCCCGTTCTCTCAACTTATGCTACGCTCAAACTATCGAACTACATGGTTTTGTGATGCATCAGAACGAGGATATGCAGCAGCAATATACTTCAGATGCAGTAATAATCAATCTACTACAACACAGCTCGTCATAGCAAAGAGTCGAGTAGCTCCTTTAAAGAAGGTTACTATTCCTCGTCTGGAATTATGCGCAACACACTTATTATCAAAATTAACAGAACATGTCACAAACGTCTACAGCAACTTATTCAATGCTACCAACATATTCTTGTGGAGTGATTCTACTATCGTTCTCACTTGGTTACAAACACCTCCATATCGTCTTAAAACGTATGTCGCAAACCGTGTCGCGCAAATTCAAGAACTAACACCACCCGAATGTTGGCGTCATGTTGTCTCACAGGACAACCCTGCAGATTGTGCCTCACGTGGGTATTCATTGCCGCAATTACCACAACACACTTTATGGTGGAATGGTCCCAATTGGCTATCCCAGTCATCATCTGAATGGCCAAATCACAAGTTTACCAAGGTGGAATCTGAAGAGATAATGGAATTAAAGTCTGACCCATTACCAATCTTTGCAATTTCTTCAACATATGAATTACCGCTGTTAACAAAATATTCATCGTGGACTAAACTACTACATGTCACTGCTTTGGTCATGAGGTTCATCTATAACTGCAAGACATCACATAAAGTTTTGGGTCCTATTACTGTGGCAGAAATCAACTCAGCACGCCTAAAAATATTTTATGCTGTCCAACAATCCACTTTGCAAAAGGAATTCAATGAACTCCGTAAAGGTAAATGTTCTCCCAATATTGCTCATTTAGCTCCATTTATCGATGCTCACCAATTGATTTGTGTTGGTGGTCGATTACGAAAATCACAACTTGCTTATGACATCAAACATCCAGCATTACTACCTAAACATCATCACGTAGTACATCTACTCATTGACTACCATCACTTGAAACATCTACACGCAGGACCACAATTTGTCCAATCAGCTTTGAATCAACATGTGTGGATTCTCAACGCACGGAGTGTCATCAGGTCTCAGTTGCACAAATGCATTACTTGTCATCGCCATCGCAACACAACTCCTACTCCAATCATGGCGGACTTACCTGCTGTTCGAACAACTCCTGCCAAACCTTTCATATCTACTGGAGTAGATTATATGGGTCCACTTCCATGCAAGATCATCAACTTGCGAGTTGTGAAAGTCAAGCCTAAAGATGGAAGTTTTACACGACCAGTAACACCATTGTGTCTATTACCGCTACCCGAAGAGTACAGGTTGAAGACCTAAGGATCTTCAAGGGGGCCGGTGTTGTTCAGTGTTTTGTTTATACAAACATATGTTTTTATTAAAATCTATTGTTATTATCAAAATGTAAACAAACAATATGGATGAAATGTTTTGCTTTAATACATCAAACTACATCACAGTCATGTCTTTCATTTTCAAGTGTTTTTTAGTGTAAAACCATATATAACCAAGGTACAACCACGTAAGTCAAACAACGCATGGTCCTCCGCACATCCTACAACATTATTATTCTAACTAGATATCACTAAAATTTCACTACAATTAAAACAACAGGTAAAATTTGCATTAACTTACACCATCCAAGAACCATAGAATTTTCATCTAAATCTGGTTCATCATCTTTCCGACCCCAATCAGGCCTTTGGCCCCAACCTTGTTTTTGTTGAGGCTGGGGACTCCTGAAAGCAAACATATACTTGAAAACACAAAATACTAGAGAAATAGCATAAAACAACCTTTAACTTAATACAGTTTTTGTGATTTTTGTGATTGATTTTGTGATTCACTGGTGATGTTGATTTAGACAAAAAATACCCCCATCGCAGCAGACCTGCGTACTCAGCGAATTTCCAAATCGATAAGATAATAATAATAATAGATGACAAGTTTTATCATTATCTCTATAATTATCTGTTGATAAATATGAGGGTTATTTGCCTATTCTCCATAAGATTTAAATAGGAAAGAGTATGCAGGTTTGCTGCTGTGAGGAACTCTGAAATTAGGTATTTCTAGCATAATTTTTATCATGCAGTGCTTATTGTTCCATAACAGCTGACAGTAGCCTGGTCGCAAGTGGGTGTGGCGCTTAGTCTGTGCAGCCACAGAATGTACTGCTGTGGTCTTTGCACCATACAATTCCATGTAATCCCGTTCCTGGTTGTGGTCTTGGCCACACTAGTACAAATTTACTTGTATTTCTTTTAACCTCTTAAATCCCAAGAATGCACCAGTGTGTCTAATTCCAGTCTCTTTACATTTAATTGATAAGATAAATCAATAAAAATTTAACAACACCCGTGCCCCCACCTCTTATAACGACTAACTACAAAAGCAAAAGAGGTGTCCACTGCAATCACAACTAAGCCTACAAATGCCGCCAATTTCCACCCAAGCCAGTCACCGTTTATTTAAGATGGGCCCTCCTACTATACCACACAAAGCAAGTCAAATTAATTGGGATTGCTCATGGTTGGGATTCAACTTAGCACTCCCAAATGGCTTTGAACGTTTCGCTTGTCAGCGCTCTGACCACCTCGGCCATGATGCATAGTTGGAGAAAGTGCTTACTTGGCTATAAAGCATACGTGAGCGGTAAAATAGTGAACTCTGTGAGATAGTTCCTAGATTAGATCATAGGGGGCAGCACGGAATGTAGTTCCGTACAAGAATAGTAGAGGTCTGCGGGTACCCGAAAATTCGGGTAATTTCGGGTAATTGTGTGAACCCGAGTGGTCGGGCGGGCTCGGCACGTCTCGGGTTTCATTTCGGGCGGGCTTCTATTAGATGTCGGGTCGGGCGGGTATCAACTACCCGAAAGCCACGGGTTGTACAAAATACCCGAGATGACATTGAAAATAACCCGAGACCCCAGGTAATAAGATTTCGTCCAAAATTTCTGACTCACGCCACGTTCACGCAATATTATCGAATAGGCCTACAGACGTTCTCGATCGAGATGTCAAACTTCGAAGTAATTTTTACTGTCTTAATACATTGGATTGCACAACCTCAATTATGTAACCAAAACTTTCTTCAAAGTCAGACAACCAGCCGTCTTCCTGCCGGTTCAAAATTATTGTGCATTGCGCAGCTTATTATCGTATCCATGGACAGCAGCTTACGCGATCAGGGAACCGTTCCTCCTTTTGCCGCAACGAAATAGTCGTACCAATTCAAAGCTCGTGTTTCAAATAGTGTTGGGATAAAATGTGATATATCAACCTCAGTGAAATGAAAACTGTGATTTCTCACCTGCTTGAACCGTGATTTAAAACTGTGATTCGTTCTTTATAAACTGACCGTCTGTTGGCGATATTATACGACCAATACAGAGCTGTGATATGCCGTAGTGATCTCGCTCTTTTAGGATTTTCACTCAAATGTAATAACAAATATTTTTAAGGATACAACTGAATAAAGAAAATAAATAAACTGTTTCATTTTTTAACGATATGTTCTAGATTTATTTAGTAATAATATTAAACGGCAATACAAGTTACAATCGTCGACAACTCTATAAAAGCGCGATCACTTTCAAAGTGGGTTATACTGCCAGTCTAAATTATTAATATCATTGCGTTATGTTTTCTCATTATACCGGTACGTCTTCAGTTGACAACACGTTTACGATTTACCTAACTCAATAAAAACAAGTTTTTTATAATGTTGAATACTCGGGAGTTTTCTATCAGCCTAGTTTCATTCTCTGTGCTGTTTATTCATCTACTTACGATACTCCATGCTTTTGAATTGAACGCAACCAATCTCATTCATCGTCAGTTGTATTCGTTTGATGAGTTTGATTGTTGATAGTTTATTTTAACTATTAGTTTATTTTAATTATTTAATTTATTCACAATGGAAAAGTATTTGAAAAGGCAAAGAATTGAGTGTTCATCTGATGAAAATAGGAATGTTAGTAGAGCATGTGTGTCCAATACCACTGATATTTCAAACAAAGAAACCAACGACGTGGGAAAACGGCGTAAATGGACATCGGCAATTTGGAACCATTTCACCAAAGATATTAACGCGGAGAGTAAGAAATCAGAAGCTAGATGCAATTACTGTCGGTCTACTTTAAAAATGGATTATGGCAACACGTCATCACTGGTAAGACATCTTGAAGCCAAGCACCGTGATTAATTTTTAACTTTTAAATCTCAGAGAGAAAATGATGAAGACAAACCCAAAAAAAGAAATGAGAATGGGCCTAAGGTTGGAGAAATGCAACAGAAATTGGACAATTTTGGTGTTACAAAGTGGTCTTCAGACCACCCAAAATCAAAGATGTTAACTAAAAGCATTGGAAAATGGCTCGCCAATAGCCTTCATCCTTATACTTTGGTAGAAGAGGAGGGGCTAAAACGTACACTTCAACTAGCAGAGCCTAGATATTCATTGCCTTCTGCATCCACATTTACCAGGTCAGTAATACCAAATTTGGTAAAGGAGTTAAAAAAACAAATTATAGAAGAACTTGAAGCAGAAAAACCAAATCTCACTTCAGTTTCTCTAACATGTGATTTGTGGACATCAGGTAATACTTCATGAATTACAGATCCCTGTTTACATGATAACCGATAATGCTAAAAATATCATCAATGCAATCAAAATGACGGATCTGGTAGGGTTAACCTGTTTTGCTCATTCTTTGCAGTTGGTGATCAAAGCTGCCAAGTCTGCTAACACAAGCTTGTCTAATATGACAGCAAAAGCCAGGTCTATTATAGGCCACTTTAAACACTCAGCACAAGACACAGAAAAGCTTAAGAATAAGCAAAAAGAAACCAATTTGGTCCCAAAAACTCTGCTCCAAGATGTTGAAACTCGCTGGAACTCGGAGTACATTATGTTGAATAGGTTAATTGAATTGAAAGAACCTTTGTCACTTGTTTGCTTAGATATTGATATGGACTCATTTAATAACAGTGATTGGCAGGCTGTCCAAAATTATGTCGAAATTTTAGAGCCACTGGCCAAATTCACGGAAGAAATTTCTGGTAATCATTTACCAACGAGATCAATGGTAATACCCATAATTAAAGAGATTCAGGGACATTTGGAACGTTACATTCAAAACCATGGAGGACAAACTGGGGTGACTTTTGCCAAGTCTACTTCAGCAATTGAAATCTCGATTTCCCCTATATCCTCAAAACAACCCAGTAGATCTAATGGCAACACTAGTTGATCCAAGGTCCAAAGACATCTATCTTAGTGAAGCTGAGAGAGTAATAGCGGAAGCATCTTTGAGGAAGGAGGTCATGACTCTCAACAAAAATTCTGTGGTGACAGGTAAGTTGATAATGTTTAGACAAATTTAAATAGGCATAGGCTATAACAGCACTCTTTTGGCCATATCCATTATTGTAATAGCCTAACATAATTTGATAGAACCGCACAGGCCTACTGACCAGCACATAAGTATAACTCATACAGTATTAACTAACTTCCATTTTGAAAGTCATTTGATTTATTTTATTGATTAGTGTGTCATGTTATTCACTCAAGCTGATTAATGAAATTTAACTCATTTCAAAATGAATAATAATATCACCACGTCAGAAAGAGCAGTGAATGAATTGCTTTAAAAAATTACAAAAATTTATATTCTTCAATCAAAGTTATACTAAATAAATCTCTTAGGCCTATGTAAAATGTAATGTTTTGCTTATTCTTAGGCATTACTCCAAATACTGAACAATCATCAGCTTCTAAAGATGTAGGCAGCAACCCTAATGAAAATGCAAGATGGTCAGTGCTGAAAGAAATGAAAAACAAGCGGTCAAACAGCAACGACAAACCACCAAAAAAACAAGGTAGGCTGGGTTTAGACAATATTCTTTATTTAAATTTTCTATAAGACCAGTACAATTTCAGTGTATACAATTTACAAAAAGTAAAAAGCCTAGTACAAAATATTTGTTACTTATAATTTTGTCTTTTGTGTCTAACCATTTTTCATAATTTTGCCTTAACGTGTCTTAATTTGTTGTGGTGGGTTGCACCTTTTCTAGTAGTAGAGTCTCTGTAGGAGCTACTTAGGCTCCTGTGTCAATTCAATTTCTCATTAATTTCCTTTTGTTTTACTTGCAGAGGACATTGAAGTTGATGAGTATTTGGCAGAACCAGTAGTTGACATTTCTGTAAACCCATTGGACTGGTGGAATGCAAATGAAAATAGATTCAAGAACTTGAGTCGAGTTTCTAAAAAATACCATGGCATCCCAGCTACGGAAGTAGCTTCAGAACGTGTTTTCTCCACAGCTGGTAACATTGTTACAAACAAAAGAGAAAGATTGTCCGAAGAACACGTGGAACAATTGGTGTTTTTAAGCGCTAATAGCAAATTGCTTTAAATTGCAGACTGCATTTACTAAGCTACACCCTGTTTGTTTCATTATTTTATTATTACTTTTTATTTTTGTACTATTAAGTTTTATTACTTTTAACTCTAGGCCACAGGCCTATTTATAATACTTACCTGACACTATTTAATACTTACTAGATTAGAGGTATTAAAGTACATTTTAAAAGTTTAAGTGTTTTTTCTCTAATTCAACCCCAAGTTCTTATGACTAATGTTTTATTAAGCCATAACACAATAATAAAATGTGATGTAAAATATGTGATGTAATAACTAAATTTTAGTAATATGAAATTATTTTCTTTTTTGCTATTAAGAAGAACATTGATTTATAGGCTTGATCTTAAACCTAGAGTCAGTGTTAAGTAAAATATTAACTACATTGGTTACTATTAATTTTCAACTGAATTAGCTGCATAATGGTATGCTAATTCTGAACTTTGAAATGGAAACTCTATAGCTTTGCTTTGACATACGTCACTTTTATATAATTATTATTTATCGTCTTTGAATATTCAACCGTCTTCGAATTATTCGACCGACACCGAACTTTGTCAGATATCTCGAGTCGAACCGAATATCGGCGATATTCGAGACTCGAATATTCGAAGTTCGAATATTCGCACACCCCTACTTTTGAAGCAACAAAATAGTCGTACCAGTATGAGGCACGTATTAGTCGTGTTTCAAATAGCGATGGGAATACTTGTGATTTTTCAATCACAGTGAAAACCTTTTAAACTGTGATTCATGATTCTTTAAATTGATTCGTTCTTTTTTCCTCTGACAGCCTGTTGACGATGTTATATGACGAATACAGAACTGTGATTTGCCGTATTGATCTCACTCTTTCGGATTTTCACTCAAATAAAATAAGAAATTATAATGTTAAGGATATAATTAAATAAAGGAAATAAATAACTTTTATTTTTTTAACAATATGTTCTGTATTTCCTCATTAGTGGAACCCCTCAAATCCAAACTAATTGGGACTGAAGCCTGTTCTTCCAGGGAAATAAATACTACGCACTTATTTCGTCACTGTATTCGCACGATAACCGACGGGTTATACAGGCTGTGCGTTCATAAGGGCAGTGACCTTGGCGGGTCGAGCCTGTCTACTGTCTGTGTCTAGTTTAGTGAACGCTTACCTGCTGATAATTGCGTAACTATAACAACCGACGTGGCTTGGAATTACGGTCGTGTGAAGATTTTCTTCATTTTAACAGTTAAAGCATTGTTTTTATAATTACGAAGTATGTAAATTCAATGGTTAAAGATAACAGACTTTAAGTGAAAACCCCTGACTTTGTTAAACCTTGAAAAATAAGCTTATGTGATTAAATTTTTTTTTTAATTTCCGGGTATTTCTTTTTTTGATTTCCCGAGAACATGTTCAGGTATAAGGGGTTCCACTGTAATTTTAAAATATTAACCACTTTATACTAAAATAACTATTTTAGTCTAAAGAGCCCTTTGACATTTTATGAAAATGTTTGATTTAATTTGAACAATAATTGTGATTGGTTGAATTAAAAATAATGAACCAGGACAATATAAAACATAGGTCTTGGCTAGGGGGTATTGACTCAGTATATTTTCTGTATTTTTTGTTCTGCAATAAAATACATTATAGTTTTTTTATTTTGTTTTTTTATCCTTAGTTTCATATAGACTTGAGAAGATTATTTCCTCTTATTAATTAGTTACAACATAAATTATAATGTTTAAATAATTATTAATATGTTTAATGTGATGTGTTTTTTAAAGAATGGATTTAAAAATCATATTACAGTTTGAAAATTAGTACAGTAAAATATTTCTTTTGACATTGTATATATTTTTTTAAACTCCTTTCTCAATGTTTTCACTAATTAAATTCTGGAAAATACTTATGAATAAAAGGATGAGATCAGTCAATGTTACTAGCGGCATTATTCTCGTGTACCGTACCGTACCGAATTTGTACCGAGAACCGAGGTACAAAAATTTGTACCGTACCGTACCGTACCGACCTCATAATTTCCTATACCGCAGACCCCTAGAGTTAATGTTAAGCTCGGGGGCGAGAGGTTGGATGTGTGTGATAAGGTAAAAACCCTGGGTGTGGTGCTTGATAGCAACCTTACCTTTTCGGACCATATCACACACGCTTCTCAGTGAGCACTTGGTAGGATGAGGGGACTGTACAGGTTTAAAAGCCTGCTCCCTGAGTCTGCTAAGCTGCACTTCATGCAGTCACTAGTCCTATCGGTCTTCACTTACTGTTTTCCAGCCTATGGAAACAGCATTTCCGGAGAAGACATGAGCAGAATTCAAAAGCTCCAAAACTCTGCTATTCGTTTCATTATCTGCTTGAAACGCTTTGACCATGTCTCTCCTTTTAGAGATGCTGCTGGGATGTTGGTGGTGGATACCGTTTGTAGGATCATGACGTGCTACATGGTGCATAAGGTTCTGCATCTACAAGAAACTCAGTACCTTTGTGAGCGGCTCTCCTTCCGGGAGAAGGTCTCACAACGTTGTACCTGCCATGGGGGCTCCTTCACTTCTCAAAATTCAGACTAGAAATGGGAAGGGGAAGTTTTGCTTATTTCGGCCCGAAGTTGTACAATGACCTCCCCTCTGAACTTATAGGTTATGCAGGTTATGTCAAAAATAAGTTTATAGAATTATTAAGACCTGCATAACTGTTTTTTTCTTAACTTTTATTATTTTAATTTGTTTTCCTCATTGTTATAAGTAAGTTTTTATCGTTGTGATTGTATTGTTATATATTTTGTTATAAGTTATACATTAAAATTAAATATGACGAGAGTAGTTCTGTAAAGCAGTTGTGACCCAGAAACGCTCGATAATAAAAGGCAATTTTATTTATTTATTTATTATTAAGGGATTAACCAGCTGGGTCACTACCCTTGCCGCCAATGATTCACGCACATTGCAGGTGTGCAGTACAGTCGTCACTACTAATCATAAAGCCTCAACAGACGATCCAGCTAGGCGCTGATGCGGAAACATTTTTTTTGCGCTAGCGGGGTGGCAGTTAATAGAGACTGGTGGTTAAAAGGGTGACGGTTAATCGAGGTTCTACTGTATTAGGTTTATTATAATAATCAGCAGTTGAATATTTAAAGCTTTCACAACGAAGCCGCAATGCTATTTGACTTCAGAACATGGCCAATCTTAAAGTTAACATGTACTTTCTCTTAGGCGTTACAAAGTTCCAACATGTCTTGTGTTTGAAACCTACCTTAGGTGTAGATTTAGAACACAAGATGCATTTCTGGAAATCTGGGTTTTGAAAACCTCCACTCATGTAGTTTGTAAGTAATAGCTTGCTTAGTGTTAGTAGGATACATTCAGAATAAAACATTTAGATTTACAAGGGAAATACATAATGGTACTTAATGAAAACGTTTTCCTTGTGGAGTACACATTCAAAACTAAAAACCCTTTCCATCATCCTTAAGAGCATGGAATGAGAAAAACAACTAGATATCCATAAAATTTTACCAAAATATTTCATCTCCTGGCCTTACGGTATTTTATCAAATATTTTTCAGAAGTAAAATGCTTGTAAAAACCAAAATAATCACTTTTTATTAGTGTAGAACTTTGTTCTTTCTTACCTAGAAGAGCATGTAGAATATAAGAAAAGTTGTAAAATAAAGAGTAGATAAATACCCTGGTTTTGGATATTTAACCAACCCACATCACTAATGATGTGTAGTTTTTTTTTTTTAATAAATATTATTTAGCCTATTTAAGACCACCTGGAGCGTTTCCTTTTCCTATCTTCTTGCCTGTCATCCCGTTCTTCTTTCACTTCTATTCCACCTTCCAATTTCACTTCTTCTTCATAGTGTTCTTTCTTATCATTATCCTGAGCATTTTCTGAGTCGTACACCTGGAAATTAAACAGATTACAAACATATTTCTTTTTCATTTTATCCCCAAGACACATTGCATGGAAATTGTATTATTTAGCTGATTTTTTTTATTTGAGCAGAGTAAGTATTAGAAGTACACGTCAAGTAGGATTGAGTTTTCGTAAATACAATACTGAAAACTGAATGGAAGTTATAACACTACAATCACTACATTATAATATAACACTACAAATAAATGTGGGGAAACTAAAATGATTAAGTATGGTGGGTAATTTTATAATACAGTAGAACCTCGATTATCCAGGGTTGGATCAACCGGGCGGCGGGTTGACCGGGGTCCAAAACTGGCAAAAAGTAATTATTTCAAAAGAAGTTTTTCATCATCAATTTTCACATGAAAACCTTTTTAATCTCAAACACGCGATAATAATACTCTATACTAACGTAAAATTAGTTTTGAAACAAACTGAACATTATTATAATAATTTTACTGAAAATATTCTGGGTATCAACTAAAGAGTAAAGAAACACAAACTTGAATGAAAAATAAAATATCGATCAACATTCTGACGAAATAAGCAAGCGCCAGACTATCAATATTTCTTCATTACACGGCTGTTCACAACACAACTCAGTATCTGATTGGCCCGTGGCCTTGACGACACATGCACTGGATTGCGCACTAGATACTGCGCATGTGTGTGAGCGGGGAGAGAGAAGACGGACAAAGGAAGAGAGATAAGGAAGGAGACTGCCAGTTATCACCACTCCCCTCAGCTGTGTTTTGTTTGAACATCAGCTCAGGTGACTTGATTTTTAAGTTGCCAGTTTTGATTATTCTGTCGATGAGTTACAGTTTTAAACAAGTTTTTCAATTCATTTCATTAAATCTATTGTTTCAGTTTAACTGTTTGTTTGTCTGTATATTGTAATATTTTTAATTAAATTGAGAAGTTGTATATAGTCTTTGTAAAAATGTCAGATAATGGTTTGTATGCGATAACAAACTGCCGCATTCGAAGTTATCAGTGAGAAGATCTGTTTGAAGCGTGCTGACAACTAATGATGTATTAATAAACTAGGGCGGTTTTACGTGAATAATTTGAATTATTTTCTTCATTCAGATAAACCGTGTTTTCAGTTATCTGTGCCCTCTCCCCCACTGATTACCCCAGATAATCGAGGTTCTACTGTAACTACATCACATGTGCCGCGCGCACACACACACACACACACACATAGTAGTAGGCTGGTAGCCGTGCACAGTGGACGTCTTTTCCTGGTGCTCTTGTTCAAAAATCAATAATTTATTGTCATCAACACGATCGTCAGGTTATAGACAAAAGTCAAAGAGTTTTTCAACCTGTTGAGGAGTAACGAAAAATGGGATCATTAGAGTACGCCCGTCATGTGACGTGTGTTCTAAGATCTACGTTATTGATATTTTTAAAAATTAAACTATTTAATATTAAATATTTATAAGTTTTTACACCTGAAATAAAAAATTAAAATTTTTTAACGAAATTTAACTATATAAATAATTTAAAGGCGTTGGTAATTGTTTTCAGGTTTAGAATTGGCTTAGACACTAGGTCCTAGCGCTACTTAGTGTTAACCAAGTGATCCTTTCTGTGGCAAACAAGTAAATTTGTATATTTATTGACTGCCACTAAGACAATGTTATTAAATTAAAAATTTATTAATATATAATTTGCACTGAGGCTGAAATTCACGGCTAAGCGCTACATGTGAGGTGAACGTTCTAGGCCTTCGGACCATGTTGCCTAGGGCAACCCGACCATGAGCAACCCAAAGGCTGCAAATTTGGTAAGCACTGAGGGTGCCCACGCTTAAATAAACGTGGCCCTTGGGTTCGAATCTGACCATGGCAATTTTTTGTAGGCTTAATTGGATTGCAGTGGACACACCTTAAATTGCTTTGTGGTTAGTGGTTATACAGGGGGGGGCATTGTTTTATGCTTTTTTGTTTGAACTTTGATATTTCAAGAATATATTAGTAATTATTTTTATGTAACAGTTAAGAGTAAAAAGCTTGCCACTTCTAGGGTTAAAAATCATAAAAATCAGTAAATATGGTCAAAACCGATATTATAATTTTCTTTGCAATTTACTTCACTTTAGAATGAAATATATTTTATAATGATATTTTTAATTTTACTTTTGTATTTATAATTTATAAGTGAAGAAACATTTCAAAAAGTGGAGGGGGAAACCTTCCCCCCAAAATAGTTAATATGGTATAAATTTTATATCCAAAATATACAAACTGTCTTAAATTTTAACTAGTTGTTAAAAATATACATTTTGATTGACTTTTACACATCTATATGTCTATAATAACACCATAACCGAGAATTGGCAATTTTATCACAATCGGCATTACCATAGTAACACTTTATAAGTAGTTCATAGTTGGCGAATTCACTCAATTTTTCACTTTCAAACAATATTTTTCTAATGTCACTAGATTGATCTAAATACTAAAACATTACCTGATATTGATCATTCTTAGGTTTTTCTTCATAATTTTGTTGCTTATAGTCATCAGGAAAGGATTCTTGCTTAATGGTTACATTTTCCATTTCCATATCTTCTGACTTATCTGACTCTTCAAGCTTCTGTTCCTCTCTAGAATCCGATACTTCTTCAGGAGCCGGTGCTGGTTGATAATTTTCTGACTGATAAGCCTCTGATCCGTAGTTTTCTGACTCAAAGGTATTCTCTTGTTCACCGTATTCTCCCTGTGATGGTTCGGGAGTAGATTCCCTAAATAAGAAACAAAAATGTATCTTGAAAAATCACAAAATTTCACACTTTATTTATATATGTATTAACCCTAGAAATGGCAAAGTCGTAATTTACGACGCATTTACATATTCAATAAGAATTGGCAGGTGGAGGCATCTGTCGTCAGTTTTGTGGAATTGTTAGACACTATCGCCTACGCGACCGTGTTTCCCTCTGGGGGCCAACAACCGAAACTGCTCTTGTAGTACACGAGCCTGCCACCGGGCAGGTCTATAACCAAGTAAGCGCTTTCTAATCCTAGGCACTGGATGGCCGTGGTGGCTAAAGCGCTGCGCTGACGAGCGTAACGTTCTAGCCATTCGGAAGTGCTAGGGTTCGAATCCCGACCATGAGCAATCCCAATTTGGCTTGCAAATGTGTGGTGTAGCGGAGTGGAGGGCCCACCTTAAATAAACGGTGACCGGCTTGGGTGGAAGTTGATATTTCATGAAGATATTAGTAATTATATTTATGTTATAGTTAAGAGTAAAAAGCTTGCCACTTCTAGGGTTAAACATCCTGGATCTAGACAGAGAAGTTGATAAATAGTCCAGGTGGTAGACTTCATCCATTGAACTATACCAACGATGAATACTAGCCATATTTAAAAATGTTACAATGATATTTTTTTACTGCCCAATTAATGGTGGCCAGATGACTGACTGGTTGTTTAGCAATGAATTATAACACTTGAAAATATTAAATGAAAAAACCTATTAGACTAGATTATTCTAATGGCGACTATACCACAAAGTAGGTATTTTAAGCCAAGTATGAATGAGAAATGAGTGTAGGATGATTTTGGCACGATATTGTGGTCTAAAGGCTGACATGTTCCTTAAAAAGGACTACTAATAAATAGCCCAGCAGTCAATGGCATATCTAAGGAACCTGCAGTTTAATGTGGAATCTGAACCACTGCCTCTGAATTATGAACTGGTCTAATTTTGAGGATGGTCTTTGTGGAGTATTCAATAATGCGAACGTTAATCTACACACAAGAATACTAGACCCACCGACCATCACTCACAACTATCTACAATTCGTGACCTCCAAGTAGCTGGATTACAAGACAACGCCACCGTCCTAGTCCATGAATCCTTGGTTGCATTTTGGACCGCTTACCCAAAGTCTTTTTTATGAAATTCCAACTCTTTAATAAATCTTTGGCATAGGTATAAACAAACATATTAAGTCACAGCCTTAAGATAACAAACGAGTAGATGGATCAGTTATTTTAATATGTTCACTGCAGCTGGCACCTTCTGAGACGGTGACAGACTGAGTTCTGTTCGGGTGCCATCGTCACCAATCGGTGACATTCTGAAATACTATTCAGAAGTCCTCGTCTCTTCACCATCATTGTACGAGGGTATCAGTTGACTGTTGTGTGACATGGTATCTGTGGAGGGTATCTGTTGTGGGCATGTGTGACATGAACTTATAAAAACAATAGAATTGTTGAGACAATAAGTATTATTCAGCATCCAAGTGAACTACTGCTTGGTGCCAGCCACAGTCAACTAATTTGTTAAATAAACAAATTTATATTCTGTTCCTGGTCAATACCAGTCATCCAAATGGCGAAAGATACTGCAACGTCTATTTATCACGATGATATTCAGCGATGCGTATAGTACTAGCAGCAAACTGGCAAGTGTAGGGGAAGCCACCCCCTTTGTAGGACCGGAGCCAGGTTGTGCACTGGAGGACTCCTATTTTAAAAAGAAACTAAGGAGGAAGAAAATGAAGACAGAGGGAAAGCCTGGACCGTTCTTCTGGGATGCCGACAGGCTAAGGAAATGTTTGGAGGGCATAATATAAGAAGGTCTGAGACCATGACCAGGCTTAAGAAAAACAATCTAAGGATACTGACGGGATTTTTAACCGGGCATTGTAGGCTCAGGGGTCATCTGAGCAAGATGGGCATTGTTCAAGAGGGTGAATGTCGCTTCTGCCAATCTGGGGAGGAAACACCTAGACACCTATTGGCCGAGTGTGACGCGATAGGTCAATAGAGAGCCAGAAGCTTGGGAACACACCAGGTGGCAGTGGAGGATTTTCCAAAGTTAGAACCCCTCATAATACTAAACTTTATTAAGGTATTAGGACTAGAGGGGGTTCTCTAGACAAGAACTAGAGACTAGTCTGGGGGGCATAATAGATCTCATAGGTCGCAGTGCAATCTTTCCCCTAAATTTTATCAGTTTCAGTATCAGTATAGTACTAGCAGTATAGCAATATAGCTAATATAGCAGTCAACAATAAATTACTGTCATCGTGCTGCCATCTGCAAGTTAATGATGGAATTAACTCGTATACTTCACTGTTTTACCGCTAGAAAACATTGTTTTGACGATAGAGTTTGTTATTTATAGCCAAGCGCTTACTCAGATTTTGCTCGTTTTCTAAAATTTTTTCCAGGAAACAAACTTTAGTAATGCATATTTAATACTTTAAGCAAATAAAAAAATGTTATTTTGTTTTATTTTACAGTAGGCTATTCTAGAATATCAATATTAAAACTGTAGGCCTAATTATGTGTTCAAGAGGTATTTATAGGTTAAGTTCAAAAATTCACCAAATCGATAATCCGAACTACCTCTCGAATTCTCAATTGGTTCGGATTTTTGATGCTCTACTGTAAATTAAAGATTTGCCAAATACACAAGTTCGCTCTAACCAATTACCCTATAAAAACAAAATCTATAGGCTACATAAAGACTTAGGCCCTACTAACCGTTCAGGTTCAGGAGAAGGTTCTCTTTCTTTTTGAGAATCGTCTTGCTCAGATTCTTGATATCGGTCTTGTGATTCTTCTGCTTGAAATGGTTCTTCTGACTCTTGAATTTGTTCTTCAAACGGTTGATCTTGACTCTCTTCCGGGAATTCTGGAGTGTTCTGTTCTGATTCAGAGTTTTCCTTATCCAATTCCGAATTGTCTACTTTATCTTCCGAATAACTATTTTCTTCAGTTGAAGTCTCAAGTATTGACGTATCTGGTACTTCTGAAACAAACATTTTGATAACCAATGAGAACATATTGTAAAATCTTAAAACTTAGCTAAAAGTAAAAAAACTTAAACTCTTAAAACTAATCTTAAAAAGCATCCTCATCCCAGTTTTCAAACATCTTTTCGAAATCCGAGTCAAAACACACACACACACACAAGACAATGGGCTGGGTCGTGAATTCATCGCGTACTGTCCTGGGTCCGGTCTCACAGACCGCTGACGACAAACAAATCTATAAATATTACAACCGAAAGACAAGTGGCAAAAATTTCGGTGGTGGGGAGGGACAACTAACTTACCTGGCATGGCTGGGGTCATTGTCTTTTGAAACCCTTAAATTTAAATAAATAACTCAAGCGGTCTGTGAAACCGCACCCATGATGTTAAGGGTAAAGTAAAATAGTTGATGCATTTATGTTAAGTTTTTAAAATTTGACAATTTTTGTAAGTATTGGACCCCTTTTTTACTAGACACCTGAATTACTGGTTTAATTTAAAAACTATTGTCAATACCCTAAAAATTTGAAAATGCCTACAAAACATATGTTTATAACAAATTGAATTAGATTATTTTGTCTGCTAGTATAACATCCTGATTTCAATTAGTCTTTATGATGAGTGAAGTGTCTTTATATATAGTTGACACACTATCTAAAAAAAGGCTTTTAATTTATTAAATGAATTTACTTTTTAATACAGTGAAAATGGAAAGATACAAAATACTGCAATGTTGCAATCACTTGAAAAAGGATACATTCACATTCTGTTAAAGACACAAAGAAACTAAGTAATGTGACAGAAGTGATGTGTGATTAATTATTTTCAGACCTAGAGAATCTATCAAAGGTTTGTGATAAGTGTAGAAAATACATTAGTTTGTTAAAAAAAAGAACAATGCAACTCAAGAGGTCCTAGTTCTGATGAAGAAAATTATCAAAATTTTACCTCTACTGTACCCCTAATACCTTCTACAGTTGTATTAGATTCATTGAATTCATCCTTAGTTCAATCACAGCCATAAAAGATGAAACAAGAAAAAGGAGTTGAAATCCAAAAGATTGATTTTAGGGAATTTAAAAGAAATACATTCCACTTTTAAAAGTAAACATCCAGAGCTGAAAATTGGTTAAGAACTTTGTTCTTGAAGGCCACAGTGTTACACACTCAGTGTGTGTACACACAACACATCAAAATATATAATTTTTGTAACTGATGGTAACTTACTTACATAAAAAGAACTTGGACAAAAATTGTCTCAGTTACACAACTTAACATTAACTTGTTTTATTTCAATCAATCACTCAAAAAAATGTGTTAAATCTACCTATTTTTTTAAATACCAAAAAAATTTAAAATTGATACACTTATTCTTTAATCACAACAAACTTCTTTTTGAAACTCAATGGGCCCGCCTTGAAACTTAATATCCACTTAATAATTAGGTGACTTTACTCCAAAGATTCTGAAACCTATTTAAAAAGTACATTTGGTTACTTACATTTTGGTATGTTTAGTAAAATTTCTAAAAATATTAAACATAAATACCCCCGTCGCAGCAGACCTGCATACTCAGCGAATTTCCAAATCAATGATATAATAATAATAATATATGAAAAGTTTGGTCCAAATCTGTCGATAAACATGAGAATTATTTGCCTATTCTCCATAAGATTAAAATGGGAAAGAGTGAGTAGGTTTGCTGCCATGATAAACACATAAACTATGATTTTTTAGCACAAATGTATGGATCTCAACCACATGAAGCTAAATATCAAGTTTCATCCAAAAATATTAGATAATAAGTGAAAAATTAATTTTTCCTAATCCTCCATAAGATTAACATTGTAGCCTCAAAATACAACGTACTGTGTTTAGATTTTTTTATATGTCGGTAACCGTTGAAGATAGAGAAAAACTTTAAGGAACTTAATTGTGTAGTTTTTTAAGCTGATTCCAATGGTGAAATATATAATTAGAAATTTTTTAAAATTACATGTGAAAAACGCAAAAAACCCCATTTTGGGGTACAAAACCCCCCCAAACTACCCATTCCCATTGACCGATATGTCTGGTTAACAAACTCGTCCGAGCATTTGTAGGAATACACGTCTCTACCAAATTTAGTCTCGATCGGACCATTTTTACGAGAGTTATCGTGTTCACAGACACACATATATATGTATATAAATTTTAACGACTATTGTTTTTGGTCTCTGGGCACCTAAAGAAGAAAAAATAACATGGTCTCGGGCTTAACTCTTGCCATGAGACCTACGGTAATAGCTTCTTCCCTATGGGAAATTCGCTAAAAGCATACTGTACCTAATTTATTACCCAGGAACTAAATTATTTAGATGTACCTATAGACATTATTTGAACTGAACTTAATTGCTAATTTAGTTGAACATATTTCTAAAATATAAGTAGGCCTAGGCCTATAAAATAATATTAAATGAACAGAGGGTATGCAGTTAGTTTCAAAATGGCATAAATTTCAACTATCTATCTTGTCTAGGAGAGCTGCAATTTCAATTTAAAAATCATTCGGATGATTGAAAATTACGGATTTTTGACAACTTAACATAGCTATATTTTGGAAACCATTGGAGATCTGAAATTGGTATTTTTCTTAGTCTATATGAAAGTAACCAATGTGCCAAATTACATCAAATTCTGAGATAGTGAGAGAAAACATAGGTTAAAATTGTGTTGTCCTGACATGGAATGACCCTCACATGGAACATTTTAAGAAAAATGTTTTCATACTATCCAATACTATAATACGAGCTAGGTTTTTATATGTTTGAACACGGATCTCGAAAACAGCTTTAACGTCTTTAAATTTTGGAAATAACTAATTTCTGAGTAGAAAATAAGTTCTAGATAGGTCTAATGTCCAGGAAAATTCCGGTTTTCTTGTAATATTAAGTTTAAAATCTAAAAAACTAACATCATACGCTTATGGAGGATCAAATGTAAAGAATACAAATCAAAACATCTGTTTATAACCGTTTGACAGTTGTTGATTGAATATGGTGGTGGACAATATGACGAATAGAGGTTTTGCATAAATATTTATTTTATGTATGGGCCTAAATAAAAAATTCCGAGCATTTGTAGGAATACACGTCTCTACCAAATTTGGTCTCGATCGGACATTTTATACGAGAGTTATCGTGTTCACAGACACATATATATATATATATAAATTTAACGACTATTGTTTTTGGACTCTGGGCACCTAAAGAAGAAAAAATAACATGGTCTCGGGCTTAACTCTTGCCATGAGACCTACGGTAATAGCTTCTTCCTATGGGAAATTCGCTAAAAGCATACTGTACCTAATTTATTACCCCCTAAATTATTTAGATGTACCTATACACATTATTTGAACTGAACTTAATTGCTAATTTAGTTGAACACATTTCTAAAATATAAGTACTAGGCCTATACAAATAATATTAAATGAACAGAGGTATCAGTTAGTTTCAAAATGGCATAATTAACTATCTATCTTGTCTAGGAGAGCTGCAATTTCAATTTAAAAATCATTCGGATGATTGAAAATTACGGATTTTTGACAACTTAACATAGCTTATTTTGGAAACCATTGGAGATCTGAAATTGGTATTTTTCTTAGTCTATATGAAAGTAACCAATGTGCCAAATTACATCAAATTCTGAGATAGTGAGAGAAAACATAGGTTAAAATTGTGTTGTCCTGACATGGAATGACCCTCACATGGAACATTTTAAGAAAAATGTTTTCATACTATCCAATACTATAATACGAGCTAGGTTTTATATGTTTGAACACGGATCTCGAAAACAGCATTAACGATTTTCTTTAAATTTTGGAAATAACTAATTTCTGAGTAGAAAAAAATGTCTAGATAGGTCTAATGTCAAGGAAAATTCGTGTTTTCTTGTAATATTAAGTTTAAAATCTAAAAAACTAACATCATACGCTTATGGAGGATCAAATGTAAAGAATACAAATCAAAACATCTGTTTATAACCGTTTGACAGTTGTTGATTGAAAATGGTGGTGGACAATATGACGAATAGAGGTTTTGCATAAATATTTATTTTATGTATGGGCCTAAATAAAAAATTATCAAATTACTTAACAATTTGTAAAAACTTAAGGGTAAAATAACTGTGCGAATAAAGGCAGAGAAAGGTATTTCCAATATCTTTCGTGCATTTCAATCCTCATTCCTTTTCTAACAAAATCAGTTGATCACAGACTAATAATAACTTTATGGATAATTAAATACAGTACAAGATCAGCTAAAACAATTGAGGTAGGCCAAAAACCCTTAAACAATGACCAGCAATCGGCCGCCTCCGTAGCTCGGTAGTAGCGCGTAAGTTTCAAACTCCCAAGGGCGTGAGATCGATCCCCACCCGGGGACTATATTTTTTCAGTGTTTAAGCTATATCATGTATCATGTATATTTGTATAAGCTATATTAAGGCGTATGAAATCGGTTTTATTCAAAACACATAAATGATTTCATTGAGTAAGAAATATGGCCTATATTTCGATTACAGTATCCTACCAATCTATATCAAATCGACCTTAGACTTACTTTTTACATTTTCTTATAACCTTTTAACAATGTTTCTGTCCGCAGAAGAACCCAATTTCGACGTTTCGTACGATTTTAGGCTGTATTATGACCCTCTCAAATCATACCGTCTAGCTAGGGGATCGGCGTGAATCGGGGTTCTGGTAGGAAAACAAATCACTCAAATACACTTATTTCACTCTCTAATATCATAATTAACAATAAAAACACCAAGGAACACAGTTTTCCCGACATTTTCTAACCTTTGCTGGCCAAAATAAGGCACCCTTCAAACACCAGTCAACCTTGTTATCTACAACAATTGACGTTCTGAGCTGGGAGAAACGAGAAATATTTGGGAATCAGGGATATTTTAGGGAATTTGGGATGATTTTAGGGTAAACGGGAGATTCTCGTGATTTACAATTTTGAACTGGAAAAGCTTGTTTGATTGTAGATTTAAGGCGTATGGTTAAGTTTATGTTAAAGATTTGTTATTTACTTTAAATTAATCTAACTTAATTTCATCAAACTGAATTAAAAATTAATTAGTTGGGAATGTACTCAAACAAATAAAATGGCGCAACAAATCATGAGCTCAACTATATTTAGTATTAGTTCATTTCATTGTCAATACAAATTCGTTATTCCTTCAGCACAATCCAATACTATAATACGAGCAAGGTTTGTATATATATATATATATATATATATCTTATAATATATATATGTTAACACGGATCTCGAAACTTGCGTAATTTCTTATAAAATTTGGAAATAACTAATTTCCGAGTAGAAAAAAAGTTCTAGATAGGTCTAATGTCCAGGAAAATTTGTTTTCTTGTAATATTAAGTTTTAAAATCTAAAAATTTAACATTACGCTTATGGAGAATCAAATGTAAACAATGCAAACCAAAAAGCTATAAACGTTTGACAGTTCTGATTGAGGAAGAGACAATTACGTGATTATAGAGGTTTTCAAAAATATTTATTTTATGTATGTATAAAAAATGTAAATATCAGGTTACTAAACAATTTGTAAAAACTTTAGGGTAACATAACTGTGCGAAAATAAGCAGGAAATGTATTTCCAAAATCTTCCGTGTTATGATAGAAAATCGTTTTTTGTATTTGCTTAACTACTAAACAAAAAATAATTTTGTAAATTAAATTTATCTTTTGTTTTCAATTATACTGTTTCTAATTAAATCATGGATCACAGGCGTAATAATAACAAACAGTATGCATTTAAATATTCAGTATAAGGTTTAGCTAAAACAATTAATTGAGGTTCCAAAACTCTTAAATACGACCGAAATAATTTTCTATTCTCCCGTAACTTTAATTAGATTTAGTAATCTGTATCAAACATAACTATCGATCCCAACCCATCCGAAATATTTGCCTATTCCCTATTGATTATTATGGCATGCTAATTAAGTAAAACGGTTTTATTTAAATAACAACATTTAAAAGTTTTTCAAATTAAATATTAATTTTTCCTTTGCATAAGTTAACCTAGACAATACTTTTAATATTTTATTCTATAACGAGAGAAAACTCGTCATCCAGGTAACTGTAATCTTAATAATATAAAATTCAAAGACCCTCACTCCCTACAATCATCACTAATTCCCACCAGATTACGATAGTAACAGGCTGAAATTCTCTAAAATTTTATATAGGTATCTTTAGGCCTAAAATAGAAAAGTCTGATAGTTTTTGTATATATATATATTTCCATATAAATTTACCCCTATACTTCTTCAAAGTATGATTTAATCTTATGGAGAAATAATTTTGTTTTGGATTTCAACATATGTATTTACATTTTAAGATATAAACAAACAGTAAGCTTTTTACCCATTGAGCAAGCCAAAGAAGAAAGCATAAAATAGTAAGCACTAAAACATATGAAAAAATTATCAATATAAATAATAATATTATTTCTCAGAAGAAGTTTGTGAATTTTAATAAAGAATAAAATGTTTATTTGTTGGCCAAAATTATAAATAATGAAATGTTTACAAACAAATTACATTTATTATAATAATAAATAACAGCTGTTGTATATATTTTATACTTTCCTTTTGCTATCTGTAATGTCTAAAGGTTATATACTTATTTTTATTTATATAATATTTGATTTTGTTTGTGTGTGTGTGGTGTGTGTGTGTATGTGTGTGTCCATCACTCATCACTAATAACACAAGAGGCGCTACACAAATTATTTTTAATAGGAATCTTATAACGATTGGCTACTCTAGTCTTAAAACTATATACCATGAGTACTTAAATAAAATTATAACCAAAGAAGCAAATACCACATATCTAATGAAGAATTATATTCTTACTATCTTAAAAAACATTGAAATGAAACACAAAATAAAAATCAATTTTTGCTATTTATACTTATCTCATCTATAATAAAGATTGTTTTATATGATATTATTGGAGTTTTTGCTGAGGAGAAACACCACACTAATGTCCAAAACAAAAACTTATCAGAAATACATGGAAATTATTAACTTTTTCCTATCCATTTTAATAAACACAAAAAAATATACCACTTGGTGTTTTATATGTTGGAAAAGAATTAACTTTAATTTTTGAGAAATATTGAGTTTTTTTTACAATTCCAATGGTGAAATATAAAATTTAATTTACATTATGGACAAAACAAAATGGGGACAAAACCCAATCCCCATCTCTATTCCAACGATATCGTGAGTACAAAATCGAAGAAATACTGTAAAAATTATAAACGAGAAAAAACTGCAAGAACAAAAACAAAATATAACATTATACTAATTACAATAACCATAACCACATATGAAAATTACATCCCATTTTTTACAGAAAAAATGTAACCATTTTATTTAATTGTTACAAAATTAATTAAGAATAAGAAATTGTTATTCCTATTATATACGTATAATTGTGTAGATATATAATTAGTTGTGTTTTATTATAATTTTAAGATAATTGTTAATTAAATTGGATATAAAAAAAAGAAAAATTGATATCTTTTAAGTTTATCATCAGGAGGAAAATAGTTTTTAGGATTTTTAAATATGAATTGGTTGAAAATTTTATGTTAGGGTTAGTTAGTTTATGTTGTTTTATTATATGTTGTAATATATTTTTTTATATTTTTGGCTAATTTTATTTTATGTATTTTATGTTTTTTATGTTTTAATTTTTTTTCTATATTTAAGATTTATGTGTTGTTTTTATGTGAGGTTTAGTGAACTTTACAGGTTATGTTGTTTATAGTGGTTTGTTTTAGTTTAATGGTGTTTGAGTTTATTTTAGTTATTTTTGTTTTGAATTTTTATTATTGTATTTGGTTGTTATAAAAATGTGGTGTTTTTTGTATTTAGTGTTTTGGTTTTATTTTTTTGGGTTTTTTTTATATTGTACATAATTGGAATATTTTGTTAAGTTTTTTATTGAGCATTTGGTATTAATTTATTATGGTTAATTATTTTTTATTTTTAAATATTAAATAATGTATTTCATAAAAATGTATAATTTATGTTATTTTTGGTTTTTTTTTATATACAGTGTGTACCTTAATTTCTTCTTCTATAGCTTGTTTGAGTACAACTAGAAATTAACATTTGGTAACAATTTTATTGAAATTTCTACAACTTTAAGTTTGGCAGGATCCATAATAATATTTCAATAAACATACACAATTGTAGCACTTACTCTATGGATTAACATTTGCACACGTGTTCCAAGATTTATAGAGAATACTTCCGTGTGCATATATATATATATATATATATATATATATATATATATATATTATTATATAATATATATATATATATATATATAATATATATATATATATAACAAACTTTGCTCGTATATAGTATTGGATATTATACAAACCTTGCTCGTATTAATTAGTATTAAATTAAAAATATATATATATACAACACCTTGCTTGGTTTATAGTATTGGATAGTAACCAGATAATTTTACATTTATTACATACATAAAATATAGTACCTGAGACCGAGCTTTGCTCGTTAAGCTGGAAAACATGTAACGGGTTTCTGTAAAAACCACCAGGGCTATTGTATTAAATTTTTTTGCTCGGATAGAATAAGACATGTTTTTACAAGTTAATTAGCAAAATTAAAACAAAATTTACTGCCCAATGATTGAATAAATTCCCTTAAGGCATATGCATCATCTACTCGGCTACGACGTTAGTCAATTGAGCGATGCCGTTTAATGAAATTTGTAATATAAAATAATAAGATGAATTTTTAATAATTTCGCACAGCTATGTTAAGTTCCTACCCTTAAGTTTTTACAAACATTCATTGATTATGTTACCCAACATAATCTGCGTATCTGAACATTTCCTTTGTGAAAATGAGTTCAACTTGTTTACTTTCCTGGGCTATAAAACTGCAACTGGGTTATCTAGGACGAATATTAAGAAAAGTGGAGTAGACATCATTAATCAAGAGCTTTATTGTCGTTGATCTTTAACAAGGAAGTACCTGGTGACCGAGCTTTGCTCGGATAGAATTAATTTTTACATTTATTAATTCATAAAATAAATATTAATGCATAACCTCTATATTGTTCCCCGCAGTCTTCAATCTTTAAAAAAAAATTACTGGTCAATGGAAACATTTATGTGGTTTAAATAAAACCATTTTAATACCCCTTAACTAATATGGCATAAATACTAAACAAATATATAGCCCCCGGGTGGGGATCGATCACGCGACCTTGCATACGTGAGATCTAAGCGCTTGAGCTACGGCGTCAGCCGCTCAATTGTTTTAGCTAATCTTATACTGAATTTTTGGCCAACCTCAATTAATTGTTTTAGCTAACCTTATACTGAATTTAAATGTCCATACAGTTTGTTATTATTATCCTGTGATCAACGTCCATACTGTTTGTTATTATTATCCTGTGATCAACTGATTGAAAAGCAAAAGATAAATTTAATTTACACCAATTATTTGGTTTGTTACAGTAGCTTCAAGCAATACAACGAATACGTTTTCTATCAAAACACGGAAGATTTTGGAAATACTCTTTCCTGCTTTTATTTCGCACAGTTATGTTACCCTAAAGTTTTTACAAATTGTTTAGTAAAGAAAATTCCTCGGTGCCGTTTTCGAGAATAAGACATTTATTATAAAAATTAATTAGAAAAATTAAAACACATTTATTACTCAAGCTTTGCTCGGATAGAATAAGACATGTATTTTACAAGTTAATTAGCAAAATTAAAACTTCTTGAGGCCGACATGCTACAACTCGGCTACGAGGTTCGCACAGCTATGTTATCCTTAATGATTTTTTACCGATCATTTACTGTTTAATTACCCATACCGTTATTATTAGCCTGTGATCAACTGATTTTTTTATAAACGGAATGAGGATTGAAAATATTTATTTAATAACATAAAATAAAATTTAATGCATAACCTCTATATTGTTCTTCCGCAGTCCTTCAATCAAATTAATTAGTTTGTTACAGTGGCTTCAAGCAATACAACGAATACGTTTTCTATCAAAACACGGAAGATTTTGGAAATACTCTTTCCTGCTTTTATTTCGCACAGTTATGTTACCCTAAAGTTTTTACAAATTGTTTAGTAACCTGATATTGTTTAGTAACCTGAACTGTCAAACGTTTATAAACGTTTTGGTTTGCATAAACAGCTGTTTTTTTGGTTTTAAAACTTAATATTCCAAGAAAACACGAATTTTCTTGTTTACATTTGATTCTCCATAAGCGTAATGTTAAATTTTTAGATTTTAAACTTAATATTACAAGAAAACACGAATTTTCCTGGACATTAGACCTATCTAGAACTTATTTTCTACTCGGAAATTAGTTATTTCCAAAATTTAAAGAAAATCCTCGGCGCCGTTTTCGAGATCCGTGTGCAAATTTACATTTGATTCTCCATAAGCGTAATGTTAAATTTTTAGATTTTAAACTTAATATTACAAGAAAACACGAATTTTCCTGGACATTAGACCTATCTAGAATTTATTTTCTACTCGGAAATTAGTTATTTCCAAAATTTAAAGAAAATCCTCGGTGCCGTTTTCGAGATCCGTGTGCAAATATATATATAGTACCTGGTGACCGAGCTTTGCTCGGATAGAAATCGGCTAACGACATGTGATTTCACAAGTCTAATTAGCAAAATTAAAACAAATTTACTGCTCAATGAAAACATTTATGTGGTTTTTTTTAAATAAAACCGTTTTTAATACCCCTTAATTAATAAGGCATAATACTGAATAAATATATAGCCCTCGGGTGGGGATCGATCACACGCGACCTTGCATACGTGAGATCTAAGCGCTTAAGCTACGGCGTCAGCCCGATTTCGCGTCGTAGTTTAAGAGTTTTTGGCCAACCTCAATTGTTTTAGCTAATCTTATACTGAATTTAAATGTCCATACTGTTTGTTATTATTATCCTAAGGGTTCAATCAACTTCCGATGCGAAATAAAAGTCAGGAAAGAGATATTTCCAAAATCTTCCGTGAGTTGATAGAATAGGATTGAAAAGCAAAAGATAAATTTAATTTACACCAATTATTTGTTTTGTTACAGTAGCTTCAAGCAATACAACGAATACGTTTTCTATCAAAACACGGAAGATTTTGGAAATACTCTTTCCTGCTTTTATTTCGCACAGTTATGTTACCCTTAAGTTTTTACAAATTGTTTAGTAACCTGATAATTTTACATTTATTACATACATAAAATAAATATTTATGAAAAACCTCTATTCACATATTGTTCTTTGCCGTCTTCAATCAAGAACTGTCAAACGTTTATAAACAGCTGTTTTGGTTTGCATTGTTTACATTTGATTCTCCATAAGCGTAATGTTAAATTTTTAGATTTTAAACTTAATATTACAAGAAAACACGAATTTTCCTGGACATTAGACCTATCTAGAACTTATTTTCTACTCGGAAATTAGTTATTTCCAAAATTTAAAGAAAATCCTCGGTGCCGTTTTCGAGATCCGTGTGCATATATATATATATATATATATATATATATATATATATATATAATATATGGATATAAATATATCATATATATATATATAAAATAATATATATATATATATATATATACAAACTTTGCTCGTATTATAGTATTGGATATATACAAACCTTGCTCGTATTATAGTATTGGATATATATATATATATATACAAACCTTGCTTGTATTATAGTATTGGATAGTAACCTGATAATTTTACATTTATTACATACATAAAATAAATAGTACCTGGAGACCGAGCTTTGCTCGTTTATACATGTATTATAAAAATTCATTAAAAAAATTAAAACACATTTATTACTCAATGAAAACATTTATGTGGTTTAAATAAAACCGATTTAATACACCATAGTTAATATAGCTCTAAACAAAAAGTATTTCCCCTGATTAGACCTCAATTGTTTTAGCCGATCATTTACTGTTTCACTATCCTTATAGTTATTATTAGCCTGTAACCAACTGATTTTGAGATAAACGGAATGAGGATTGAAAAGCAAAAGAGAAATTTAATTTACACATATTAGTTGGTTTTTTACAATGGCTTCAAGCAATACAACAAATACGTTTTCTATCAAAACACGGAAGATTTTGGAAATACTCTTTCCTGCTTTTATTTCGCACAGTTATGTTACCCTTAAGTTTTTACAAATTGTTTAGTAACCTGATAATTTTACATTTATTACATACATAAAATAAATATTTATGAAAAACCTCAATTCACATATTGTTCTTTGCCGTCTTCAATCAAGAACTGTCAAACGGTTATAAACAGCTGTTTTGTTTTGCATTGTTTACATTTGATTCTCCATAAGCGTAATGTTAAATTTTTAGATTTAAAACTTAATATTACAGTAAAACACGAATTTTCCTGGACATTAGACCTATCTAGAACTTATTTTCTACTCGGAAATTAGTTATTTCCAAAATTTAAAGAAATTCCTCGGCGCCGTTTTCGAGATCCGTGTGCAAATATATATATATAGTACCTGGTGACCGAGCTTTGCTCGGATAGAATAAGACATGTTTTTACAAGTTAATTAGCAAAATTAAAACAAATTTACTGCCCAATGAAAACATTTATGTGGTTGAAATAAAACCGATTTAATACACCATAATTAATATAGCACTAAAGAAAAAGTATCGCCCCTGGTGGGAATGGAACTCGCGGCCTATAGTTCTTGAGGCCGACACGCTACAACTCGGCTACGACGTTAGTCAATTGAGCGATGCCGTTTAACGTCTTTTAGCCAAAGCCGATCATTTACTGTCTAATTATCCATACCGTTATTATTAGCCTGTGATCAACTGATTTTGTTATAAACGGAATGAGGATTGAAAAGCAAAAGAGAAATTTAATTTACATCAATTAATTGGTTTGTTACAGTGGCTTCAAGCAATACAACGAATACGTTTTCTATCAAAACACGGAAGATTTTGGAAATACTTTTTTCTGCTTTTATTTCGCACAGCTATGTTATCCTTAAGTTTTTACAAATTGTTTAGTAACCTGATAATTTTGCATTTATTTAATTCATAAAATAAATATTAATGCATAACCTCTATATTGTTCCCCGCAGTCTTCAATCAAGAACTGTCAAACGGTTATAAACAGCTGTTTTGGTTTGTATTGTTTACATTTTATTCTCCATAAGCGTAATGTTAAATTTTTAGATTTTAAACTTAATATTACAAGAAAACACGAATTTTCCTGGACATTAGACCTATCTAGAACTTATTTTCTACTCGGAAATTAGTTATTTCCAAAATTTAAAGAAATTCCTCGGTGCCGTTTTCGAGATCCGTGTGCAAATATATATATAGTACCTGGTGACCGAGCTTTGCTCGGATAGAATAAGACATGTATTTCACAAGTTAATTAGCAAAATTAAAACAAATTTACTGCTCAATGAAAACATTTATGTGGTTTAAATAAAACCGTTTTAATACCCCTTAATTAATATGGCATAAATACTGAACAAATATATAGCCCTCGGGTGGGGATCGATCACGCGACCTTGCATACGTGAGATCTAAGCGCTTAAGCTACGGCGTCAGCCGATTTCGCGTCGTCGTTTAAGAGTTTTTGGCCAACCTCAATTGTTTTAGCTAATCTTATACTGAATTTAAATGTCCATACTGTTTGTTATTATTATCCTGTGATCAACTGATTTTGTTAGAAACGGAATGAGGATTGAAAAGCAAAAGATAAATTTAATTTACACCAATTATTTGGTTTGTTACAGTAGCTTCAAGCAATACAACGAATACGTTTTCTATCAAAACACGGAAGATTTTGGAAATACTCTTTCCTGCTTTTATTTCGCACAGTTATGTTACCCTTAAGTTTTTACAAATTGTTTAGTAACCTGATAATTTTCCATTTATTACATACATAAAATAAATATTTATGAAAAACCTCTATTCACATATTGTTCTTTGCCGTCTTCAATCAAGAACTGTCAAACGTTTATAAACAGCTGTTTTGGTTTGCATTGTTTACATTTGATTCTCCATAAGCGTAATGTTAAATTTTTAGATTTTAAACTTAATATTACAAGAAAACACGAATTTTCCTGGACATTAGACCTATCTAGAACTTATTTTCTACTCGGAAATTAGTTATTTCCAAAATTTAAAGAAAATCCTCGGTGCCGTTTTCGAGATCCGTGTGCAAATATATATATATATATATATAGTACCTGGTGACCGAGCTTTGCTCGTTTAGAATAAGACATTTATTATAAAAATTAATTAGAAAAATTAAAACACATTTATGTGGATGGAACTCGCGGCCTATAGTTCTTGAGGCCGACATGCTACAACTCGGCTACGAGGTTAGTCAATTGAACGATGTCGTTTAACGTCTTTTCCAAAAGCCAAAGCCGATCATTTACTGTTTAATTACCCATACCGTTATTATTAGCCTGTGATCAACTGATTTTTTTATAAACGGAATGAGGATTGAAAAGCAAAAGAGAGATTTAATTTACATCAATTAATTAGTTTGTTACAGTGGCTTCAAGCAATACAACGAATACGTTTTCTATCAAAACACGGAAGATTTTGGAAATACTTTTTCTGCTTTTATTTCGCACAGCTATGTTATCCTTAAGTTTTTACAAATTGTTTAGTAACCTGATAATTTTACATTTATTACATACATAAAATAAATATTTATGAAAAACCTCTATTCACATATTGTTCTTTGCCGTCTTCAATCAAGAACTGTCAAACGTTTATAAACAGCTGTTTTGGTTTGCATTGTTTACATTTGATTCTCCATAAGCGTAATGTTAAATTTTTAGATTTTAAACTTAATATTACAAGAAAACACGAATTTTCCTGGACATTAGACCTATCTAGAACTTATTTTCTACTCGGAAATTAGTTATTTCCAAAATTTAAAGAAAATCCTCGGCGCCGTTTTCGAGATCCGTGTGCATATATATATATATATATATATATATATATATATATACAAACCTTGCTCGTATTATAGTATTGGATGGATATATCCAATACTATAATATACAAACCTTGCTCGTATTATAGTATTGGATATATATATATATATAACCAAATACTATAATACGAAACCTTGCTCGTATTATAGTATTGGATTGGATAGACATAGTCAAAAATTATCAGGTGTTCATGATACAATTAAAATTTATATATATATATATATATAAATTTACTACTGTCATTACTTTAAGGCTAATAAAAAGAGGATGACAGTGATCCAGAGGCCCAGCCCCACAGATTGTGCGTATGACTTTTTTTGTAATAAAAGAATTTTATGAACATGGGATGAGTGTCCCCATAGCAATATTCCATAAGATATGTGGGATTGAAAAAAGCAAAATAAAAAGGCTTTTACATATTTATCACTGACAAATTCCTGCTGTAATAAAAGAATTTTATGAACATGGGATGAGTGTCCCCATAGCAATATTCCATAAGATATGTGGGATTGAAAAAAGCAAAATAAAAAGGCTTTTACATATTTATCACTGACAAATTCCTGCAATTTCCATTTTAAAAAGTTTACTCTAGAAATTTTTCTACAAATAATTTCAATATTTTTTTCCAATTTAATGTTGAATCTATATGGAATCCCAACAATTTAACTGCTTTATGCTCATCAATTTTCTGTGTCAAACTTATATGAATATTTTGTGTTTTTTCCTTATTGCACAAAAGTTTATTAGCAGAGAACCAATTCATTGCGGCGGTAATTGCCTCATCGGTAATCAGGATAAGGGTGTTAATATCTTTGTGGACAGCCATCAAAGTTGTGCCATCTGCATAAATAACAGATTCCACAGAGACACACCCAGGTAGATCGTTAATTGAAATCTGGAAAAGAAAAGGCCCTAGGACTGAGCCTTGTGGTACACCTATCCCAACCCCCTTAATTTAGATACCTTGCCACCAACAGATACATACTGATTTCTGATTGATAAATATGATTTTATTACTAGTAAAGCCATATCTTTTAGTCCGTAATATTTAAGCTTTTGGAGCAAGATTTCGAAAGGCACTAAATCAAATGCCCTAGTCAAGTCAAATAAAGTCAATGAAACTGTTTCTTTATTCTCTATAGCACTTAGGGATTTATTAACTAAATCTAAAACAGCCAATGTTGTGGATTTCCCCTCTCGAAACCCGAACTGGGCAGGTGAAAAAAATTGTTAGACTCAAAATAATTCCTCATCTGCTTATACATGAGACATTCAAAAATTTGGGAAAATATAGGAACTATTGAAATAGGACGGTAGTTGTTAGGAAGATTCTTATCTCCTTTTACTTTCTCCCCTTATACGTAGTATGTGGAGAAAGTATTGTTTTCGTCAAAATTTTCGAATTTGAGTTGAGGGTGGATATATCCGTTTTGGGGTCCCCTGAATCCAAAAAAGTGGGTTTTGACGTGATGTCTGTCCGTCCGTGTGTGTGTGTGTCTGGATGTGTACAGTGCCACAGCCTACCCCGTTGGTCCGATTTAGATGAAATTTGGCATGTATGTATATATTCACGGTATCTCCAGGCGTTTTTTTCATTTTTTTGAATTTTTGATTTTTAAGGGTAGTTCACCCCTAAAAACCCTTAAAAAACGTGAAAAATCCAAATTTCTCAAAAACGGCTCTAACGATTTTTATTAAAATTTGACAGTTTATAGTGTACAGAGTACTAAATAATTTGACACCACCCGCATATCTGTAAAAATGACGGTTCAAAAGTTATGGGCTTTTAAATGTCTAAAAAATCAAATTTTTAAATTTTCAGCGAAAACAATAAAAGTAAAGTATAACTTGACTGGCACCATTAAAACCAGCTTAAAAAACTAAACAAATTAGTAATTTGAATTATTTGTCTACGACTAACGGTTCCAGAGAAAAGTTAAATTTACTGTCCACGATAGACGCAGTACGTTGTCTGAAAGCGCCCAATGTTATTCTTATGGAGAATATAAAAAAAATCAATTTCTTCCTTACTTTCCAACCGTTTTCCATGAAACTTGGTATGAAGCGTAAGGTCAAATCACCCAACAAAACCAGCTCAAAAAAGCTTGGTGTTACGGGGGGGGGGGTTGTCCCCCCCATACAATTTGAACAATTAATTTAACTTTGTCTCTCGTGTTTTTATTTTTAGAAATTGGATGATTATTTTTGAAACAATAAATTATTAAATGATATTTAGATTAACTTTGTAGAACATGATAGTTTTATTACAAATTGTCTTTTTTTTTAATTTACTTAAGGGAGAAAGTATGTGTCAGTTCACTGGTACCGTTTATTTTAAATACAGGTGTAATTTTAGAAATTTTTAGGGAATCAGAGAAGTAGCCAATCTTTAAACACTTTCCAAAACAAAAAGCAAGATGTTCACTTATTAAATTAATTGTCTTTTTAATTACATGATTTGAAAGCCAATATATATCTGTGGCTTTTGAATTTGAGAAACTAGCCACAACCCCCTCAACCTCCTTTGCTGTTATTTCTTTCCAATGAAAATTTTGACCCTTTAGTTGGGAAATGCTCTGAAAGTCAGAAACAGTCATATCTGATACTGGTAATTTTTGTCCCAAACCAATAACAGAGTCTATAAAATAATCATTTAACTCATCTGCATCCAAGACCACAGGTTCAGTCGATGTAGGAGAATTTTCATCAGAAATGACCTCCCATGCAGCCTTGCATCTGTTGGTAGCTCCCTCAATATAATTTTCAAAAGCCTCCCTTAGCCAATTTTAACTCATAATTATACACCTTCTTACAGTTAATATATGCCCTATAAGCACTTTCTACATTACGAGACTTAGTTCTAAGTAAGCCCTTATACAATTCAAAATAATCTAACATCTGTTTTCTAAGTTTTGTCAGTTTTTCAGTATACCAATTATTGAGTTTACTTTTCTTTGAATTTCTATTTCTTTTGACTTTAATTAAAGGCGAACTATAATGCCATAAATCCACATTTTTGTTCAAAAAACTATCAAAGAGCAATTTTTCATTAATATTACCCTTGTAATAATCTGAAAACATCTCCCAATTTTCTTGGCACAGCTGTTTACAAAAGTTGTCTATGTTTTTTTGAGTTTGCCCCCTTATAAAAACTTCTTGAAATGTTTTTTGGTAGATAATTTAATCTTAGGAGGGTAAAAATTCAAGAGTATGGGATCATGATCTGCAAAAAATCCTCCCACAATATTAACTTTATACATATCTAAAGAAAAATTCACGATAATATTATCTATGCAAGATATTCCCCGAGTGATCTTTGTAAGAGCCTTTGACTTTTAATGTGGTTGACATTAACAATAGCAACTTTTGTACAGAGGGCTAGTGTGGAATGGCTGCAATATATTTTTATTGTAATTATGAAAATGTTTTTTATTTTGTTCTTGCTGTTTACAGACCACCCAACAACAATAAGGGCAGTTTCAATATTTTTTAAAGTTGAAAGTTAAAGTTTTTAAAGTAAAAGTTGCTTGTGCATGAATTCAACATAGACATGTCTGTAAATGGCAGTTATTCTAATCAGCTTATCAATCTTATGTTGACTTTTGGACAGTTTTTAGCGAATTTCACGTAGAGAAGAAGCTATTACCGTAGGTCTCATTGTAAGACTTAAGCCCGGGACTATGTTATTTTTTCTTCTTTAGGTCCCTAGAGACCAAAAACAATAGTCGTCAAAATTATATATACATGTATGTGTGTGGACATGATAAATCTCGATTAAGACCAAATTTAGTAGAGACGTGTATTCCTGCATTTGCTCGGACGAGCTCATAAACCAGACATATATCGTTAAATCGGAACAGGTAGTTTGGGGGCGTTTTGTACCTCAAAAATGGGTTTTTTGCGTTTTTCTCATGTAATTTTAAAAAATTTCCAATTTTAGCGAATTTCCCATAGGGAAGAAGCTATTACCGTAGGTCTCATGGGAAGACTTAAGCCCGAGACCATGTTATTTTTTTGTCTTTAGGTGCCAGAGTCCAAAAACAATAGTCGTTAAAATTTATATATATATATATATATGTGTGTGTGTCTGATAGCACGATAACTCTCGTAAAAATGGTCCGATTGAGACCAAATTTGGTAGAGAGGTGTATTCCTACAACTGCTCGGACGAGTTCGTAAACCAGACATACCGGTCAATGGGAACGGGTAGTTTGGGGGGTTTTGTACCCCAAAATCAGGTTTTTTGCGTTTTTCACATGTAATTTTTAAAAATTTATAATTTTATATTTCACCATTGGAATCAGCTTAAAAAACTACACAATTAAGTTTCTTAAAGTTTTTCTCTATCTTCAACAGTTACCGAGATATTAAAAAATCTGAACACAGTACGTTGTATTGTGGGGCTCCAATGTTAATCTTATGGAGGATAGAGAAAAATTAATATTTCCCATATTAATCAATATTTTTGGATAAAACTTGATATCTATTCATTTATGCTTAAAAATCATGGTTTATGTGTTTTTATGCAGCAAACCTGCATACTCTTTTCCCATGTTAATCATAGAGGTGTTAATCATCAAGTTGTGCTGACCAAATCTTAACATTTAAATTAATGGAAAATTACAAACTGCAACGCAAACAACTGTTTATTTCCTTCATAGATTTAAAAAAAGCGTATGATTGAATCCACAGATCAACATTATTGAAAATTCTCAAATATTATCGACTCCAACCAAAATTAGTAAAGATGATAGAGTTAACACTGACTAACACACAGTCAAAAGTCAAATTTAGAGGAGAAATATCTGAACCTTTCCTGATAAGAGCTGGGCTAAGACAGGTAGATGGACCCTCCCCTCTTCTTTTCAAAATCACTTTGGATTATAAATCTGGTCAAAAGAGAATCCTGTCAAAACCAAAATAGGAACTGGAGTAAAAACAATAGCAACCAATATTCTAGGATTTGCCGATGACTTGGCTCTATTATTCATATGAGGGAGGCTAGAAATCAAATCACTAGTCTAGAAAATATAGCCCAGAAAATTGGTCTAAAAATCTCCTATGAAAAAACAGAAATAATGCCCATGGATCCACTTTGTATTAATAAAGTAATTATCAACGGAAATGATATAAAACTAGTGGAACAATTCAAATATTTAGGGTAGATGATCCACCACAATCTAAACGAAAATCCAACATTACTAAATAGAACAAACAAACTAAGGAAAGCACAATTTTTAACATGGTCAACTTACAACAAAAAGTGTCTATCAATAAAATCCGACATTACAATTCTGTAGTTCTTCCAGAAGCACTCTATGCCTCCGAAACCCTTTTCCAGATAAAAAATAATACTAAAACTGACAAGCTACTTAAAATCGAAAGAAGAATTGTGAGGACATGCATAAACAAAAGTTACCAAAAAGACGGTGCCTGGAGAATCGCTACAAATAAAACAGTCTACAGTAATATAGAGCCAATTCTAAGTGTCATGAAGAAACGAAGAATTTCCCATTTTTTTCATATATTTAGGATGCCCAATAGCAGAATCTTAAAACAATTGGTCATGAGGAATATCAATAGAAAAAACCCAAGGAATCTATGTTTCCCAAATTTTAAAGGATCTTCAAGAAATTGGGCTAAGAATCGAAGATGCTTCAGATAAAATGAAAATCAACAAAATTTTACGAACAAATAGCTTCAACATTAAAGACCAGAAAGGCAAAGGGCTATGGTGGTTTCAGACGAGGTCAGGAAACAAAGATCTGATAGGATGAAAGAATATTGGAGGAATAAATTAGAACAAAGGGTGCTACGAGGACGTAGAAAAAACTGAAATATTGACTGAAGTGGTCCTATGTGGCATCTAAATAGTAATAATAATAATAATAACATTACAAATATGAATAAGAGAAATAAGAATCAATGTAACTTAATAATTTACAAAAATAAATTAAAAACTTAGAAATTATTGTTGGAGGTGTTGCCAAGCTGCCCAACAACATGTCCTGGATTTCCAAATAACTTTTCCTGATTCGTCATACTGATAAAACATTTAATATGATTGATGTCTTGATGTCCATTGTAATGAGCAATTTAAAATACCCCCGTGGTAGCAGATCTGCGTACTCGGTGAATTTTCAAATCAATAATATAATAATAATATATGACAAGTTTGGTCATAATATGAGCAGGTTTGCTGCTACGAGGAACACTGAGAGTAGGCATTTATACCATCAAAAATTTTTATTTTTAACATTTATACCAACCTTCATCAACATCTGTCCATAAATAAAGGAGTTTGCCTATTCCCTATATGATTAACATGGGAAAAGAGTACGCAGGTTAGCTGCACATAAACGATTCTTTTTTAGCATAAACTTATGGGTCCCAATCACATAAAGCTAAATATCAAGTTTTATCCAAAAATATAGGTTAATTAGTGAAATATTAATTTTTCCTTATCCTCCATAAGATTAACATTAGAGCCTCAAAATACAACGTACTGTGTTTAGATTCTTTTATATCTCGGTAACCGTTGGAGATGGAGAAAAACTTTAAGGAACTAAATTGTGTAGTTTTTTAAGCTGATTGTAATGGTGAAATATAAAATTAGAAAATTTTAAAAACTACATGTGAAAAACACAAAAAAACCCATTTTGGGGTACAAAAACCCCCCAAACTACCCGTTCCCATTGACCGACATGTCTGATTTACGAACTCTTCCGAGCATTTGTATGAATACACGTCTCTACCAAATTTGGTCTCGATCAGACCATTTTTACGAGAGTTATCGTGTTCACAGACATATATATATACATACATATATATAGTACCCTATATGGGCCCCAGGAGCCATCCTTCTTGTGCAGTGGGCTAGACCACAGACTTTTTGAAGGTCTACAAATACCTAAATCAATCATTTTTTGAAACTCTCACTTAGCTTGGGAAAGTTTGTCCGGGGCATAAAATTCTATAAAATAATTTTTGGCTGTGCCTACAGCCAAATAAGTTTGAAATCGAGTAATTAAGTTACAATGATTAATGTAGACAAATTGATCTTAGGTTGGCAGCTTATGTTTATCTATTTAACTTTCTCCCCTTATACATATGGAGAAAGTATTGTTTTCGTCAATATTTTCGAATTTGAGTTGAGAGTGTACATATCCGTTTTGTGGCCTGAATTAAAAAAAGTGGGGTTTGACGTGATGTCTGTTTGTCCGTTTGTGTACAGAGCCACAGCCTACCCTGATGATCCGATTTTGATGAAATTTGGCATATATGTGTATATTCACTGTATCTCCAGGCATTTTTTACTGTTTTGATTTTTGGATTTATAAGGGTGGGCTCATCCCTAAAAACCCTTAAAAACCTGAAAAATATAAATTTCTCAAAAACGGATCTAACGATTCTGATTAAAATTTGATAGTGCATAGTGTACAGAGTACTAAACAATTTGACACCACCCGCATGTCTGTAAAAATGACAGTTCCAAAGGAAAAGAAGTTTAAAAGGCTTGTAAATGTCAAAAAAATCAAATTTTTAAATTTTCAGTGAAAACAATAAAAGTAAAGTATAACTTGACTGGCACCATTGAAACCAGCTAAACTAAACAAATTAGTATTTGAATTATTTGTCTACGACTAACGGCTCCATTCGATTTACTGTCCATGATAAACGCAGTACGTTGTCTGAAAGCGCCCAATTTTATTCTTATGGAGAATATTAAAAAATCAATTTCTGCCTTATCTTCCAACCGTTTTCCATGAAACTTGGTATGAAGCGTAAGGTCAAATCACCCAACAAAACCAACTCAAAAAGCTTGGTATTACTGGGGAGAGGGGGGTTCAAAACACCTTTAAACAAAAAATAACATGATCCTGGGCTTTTTTAAAACATACCAAAAAGTCACTATAATAAGTAACTGTAATTAACAAAATTACATGTATTTAAACTTGGGGATCCTTGACTTAGAAGTAATATTTTAAGAATAAAACCTAAATAACAACCAATTATATAATCCTTGATGTGTTTTCGTAGCATTAAATTAAAGAAGAAAAATAAGTGATGTGTGATAAAATAATTTGCATTGGTAACTACAGCATAACACATTAACAAACAACTTGATTTTTTTCCAAACTCTGGGATGGTTAAAAATCAATAGTTCACCTTCACTATATGTTAAGGATATGGCAAGTGAATATCGTCATGGTCTTGTGGATATCGTGCGCTGCTTCCCCACTGCCAACCTAAGTTCGAATCGACTCCTTGAATTTTTTATGTTAATTTTGGGTTGCTGAAATTCAATATGATAAATTACTGACCAAGGTGGGGACTTTCTGGTTCATAAAAACCATTACAAAACATTTACTTCTAGTATATCTAGGTAAAGTCTTATGGATGAGGCAATAAAATTAGGAAAAGTCTTATAAGATGGCATATTGTTAAGCTCAGAATTAAGTTTAATCCATAATAATGTGGTAAAATCAAGTTCTTAATGCACGAACAGCTTTTTACTATTTAAAAAAGAAGGTTTTTAGAAAAGAAACTTTGACCAAACTAGGGGGCGCAAAGTATTGGGCTTAAGAGCACCAAAATTCTAAATTCGACTCTGTCTAAGAAACACATATAAAATGGTATTTATAGACAAAGGTAGTAAAATTATTGAACATTTAACAATATTGTATTTTGAAAAATTCATCACAGTTTCAATCTTCTTATATCTTCACTTCTGAAATCGGTCCTGCAAGAAAAAACAAATTATTAAAATAAAAATTGTACACTTTTATAATTAGTAAAGCCAAACCCTATAATTGAAACCATCCATTAGGCCACAGACACCCAAACAACCATCATCTAACAAAACAATAATAATATGTCTAAGTATAAATATGTCTACTTTAGGTCTTTTCGCTCTGCCATTTCAGTACACTTTTACAGTAGTTGAGCAGAAACAAGTTGAGGGTGTGTATTGCACAGTTTTATTCTTACTATTTGTACAAATTTAAATGCAAAAAGTAATAATTTCATCATTTTTATCAGCAAATTTTCCATAGGGAAGAAGTTATTACCGTAGGCCTCGTGGCAAGACTTAAGCCAGGACCATGTTATTATTTCATTTTGAGGTGCCCAAAACAATAGTCATAAAAATGTTATATATTATATATAGTATTATATATATACATATACATATATAGTACTAATAAAACACAATATTTGCATTAACAGAGTCATCCTATGTACCGCACATGAAAAAATAAATCCCACAAAGTTTATCGATACATGCAAAATCCCTTTGTAGTGATAACTCTGATTTTGAAAAATATATATAAAAACTGAATACTGCTTTCATTGAACGAGGCTACCCACAAAAGTTACAATAAAACCGTGAACCGCTGAAGAAACCAAAAAAGTGAATCAAGGCAACAAATTTTTAAGTAACCCTAAATTCATCACAAACTACTATCCAGGACTAGATAATGTTAACAGCATGAAAGTAGCACTCAATATTTCAAAATCACAACAGAAAATTTATTTTCCAGAACAGCTCGTGTTATTTTTAAAAGGCCAACAAATTTAAAAAATATGTTGGTCAGACCCAAAATTCAAAATTTAGGCCTCGATGTGGTATTAAATAAAATAAATAAATAATGTAATAAATAAAATAGTTGAATCATGAAATAAAATTGAAAATTATTATTTATTAATCTATCCATGGTTTTTTATAACTCACTTTTAAGAACTGCTTATGTAATTTATTGGGGAATTATAAGGTTTTTCTTAATTTTATTCCGAATAATATGGTGTGCATTGAAATATGTTACTTTTCAATGCAGTGAAGTAAAAATTTTAGTTTTGTTGTACAGCCTAAGGCAAATTTATGATTTTTTATGTCCAATCTAATAGCTTTTTATCTAATAGCAATCTAATAACATTTTATCGATTTTTTCTCATTTATTCTAAGATAAGTGTGATTCTACTGTGTTATTGCAACTATCCGAATCCGAAAAATATCCAATCCGAATCCTAACTATCCGAGCCGAACTTGAGCTATCCGATCTGAAAAAAAATTCACTATCCGCACACCTCTAGTTGTAGCCAATCATCTAATCATCCAATCATCAGTGACACGTGCGGACCGCGTCTGTGATGGACGGCATTGTTTATAGTCTTGCTAAACCGTTCTTAGACCAAAGTTTAAGACTGTTTTGTTTGGTTCGCCACAGTGAAAACAGTGTTGTACAACCAATCACTTATAACTACAGAAAACGTAAGTAAATGTGCTCATATCTTTATAACCTCAAAACAAAACTAACAGGAAAATTACTGAGCACATTTACTCCATGTTGAAAGTTTATCTAATTCGGAGAGCTCTATGGTACTGCATGCCATCATTTCACCAGGCGTGCGTGGTGTAGTGGAAAATCACGATAGTCGCCAACGTGTTAAAATATCTCTGTAAAATTTAAACTCTCCTATCAAAAAACATGCTGAACTGCCTTTGCTATCACTTGAATAATCTAGGTGACATGAAAACCTCAGAAATATATCTTTTAAGAAAAAAATAAGACAGAAAGAAAATTGTCTATGAAAAAAAATATTTTAAATGAAATGAATAATTATGACGTTATTTAAAGTCTCAAAAAATAAAATTTAGATAAATCATTTACTATTTTTAATACCTGGATGATAAAATTCTAACTTAGAACTATAGAATTACACAATTTATACCGGTATATAATATTATTAACTAGAAATGTGGAAACAACTAGTTCACTTATAACCCATTTGTACCAATTAAGTGGTTAAATCAGGCTAATACCGTATATAAGACTATTCAGTCTACCAAAGTAAAAGTAAACAAATGTGATGAGCAGCTTCAGGACGTCACACAAGCAAGCTTGTGATGAGACTTCCCCAAAACCACTTACTTTATTATCACTACGACCAAACTCATAAATCACTGAAACATGTCAATGTCAAATGTTTCCTAAAAAATGTATCAAAAGGTCAGATTAGACAATGATATATCGTAATAATTTAAGAACCATAAAAGACAACAGTGACCAACAACAGTATATGAGGAAGGTTGTTCAGATGTTAGATAGAAAGAATATGAACATACCTAAGAGCCATAAACTGTCTAACTTGATTGGCAGTGAGCCGCCATGGAAGAGAACCAGCCTCTGAGCCCCAGTAGTCTGTTATCTCTGACACTTTCTCCAGGTTCAGCACTGTTGCAATCTGTGTGAGTCGAGCAAACTTGTCACGCACTGACCATGACGTTGCACTATTCAGGTAGCTTACTAATGACCGAACCTCCTTATCAAGGGCCAACCCACCTAGCTAGCATCAAAAAAGTAAAATCAAAAGGTTTTTTTTAGTATTTACGGTACCTTTTATTTTGAATGTTTTATCAGTACAGAAACTGAAAATTTTATTGACACTTACAGTAGAATTTCACTTATTACCTTGACTATTATTTTACTGAAATGGCGACCTACCCAAGTAGGTTTTTAAGCAAAGTATGAATGAGAAATTAGTAAGAGGATTGTGGAGCAATCTTTTAGTCATGTTACTGACTAAGGCTAACATGTTCCATAGACAAGACTGTTAATTAATAGCCCAACAGCCAATGTAAGGAACCTTCAGTTTAATATGGAATCTGAACCACATTTTTACCTCTGAATTATGATAGATACTACTTATGATGGTCTACTTAGCCTGTTGAGGAGTATGCCTGTCATGTGGTGTGGCTTATATCAGGGCTACATAGAGTAGGTGTATTGCCATAATCAGTAACCCCGGGAGTAAAAAAATTATGGATATCTTTATAAATATATTTTATTAATACAATAAATGGATAAAAATGCATATTACAACACATTTTGACATTTTTCATATTATTGTCATATATATATATAAAAAAAACAATGGCGGGTATAGCGGTAATCACCCATTATTGGCCATTACAAAGGAGTCAATAACTAAACGGCAACAAAAATCACTAGGATAATCATGACCTAATAATAATAACAATACTGGCTGGGTGGTGTAGTGGTGGTTATAATACCCGCCTTCATAACTGAAGGTCGCCGGATCAAATCCCACAAGGGTCGAATCTGGACCCAGTGTCTATTTGTCATTGGGCTATTAAAAATTAATGATGCTTCCTAACAACATGTTAGGGCTTTTGACCGTTCTCTATCAAAATGTTAAAAATTGTCTCTTGCGTAGAAATATACACAAAATAATAATTGTCTTTATTTGAAGCATTTTTCAACATACAATGTTGGTCTGCAAAATAACTCAAGTCATACAAATACAGTGCGGAGAAAGTGACTATAACAAATATCTAACAACTCTAACAGACTCTGTTAGACGGCTGTTATAGAGCCTACAACAGACACTCAAGCATATGAATACCACTTTGGGTAATATTAAATAGTGCGGGCGCTAATCCACACAAGAGAGCTGAATTGCTTCACTATCATCACTACACCACTATGATTAACCCTAAATCGTTAAAACAATTGTAATTATAATATAAAAGCCAGTATTTTTTCAGTTTTTTAAAAATTTAGTATAAAAAAATATTATTGACTTTCCTATAAAGTAAAAAACACCCACATTACAGCAGACCTGCGTACTCAGTGTATTTCCAAATCAATAATATGACAATAGTAATACATGACAAGTTTAATCAATATCTGTTAAAATCAATAAGAGATTTTGTCTAGAAATATTAAGGGGTCATATGTTGAAAAAATATTGAAATTTCATAAAAATGTTGATAAGGAGCAGAATTAAAATTTTTATAATATTGACTCTAAACACCAAACTAATTATTACTGTAACTTTTATTAATTTCTTTATTAGCTGAATATTTTTATTAAATCAGCTGATTGGGAAGTAAACAAGCTATAATAAGCTGATTTGTTATTGTTGTTGTTTTGAGCTGTCATGTCGTTAACTTATCACGAATATGTTGATATTATTATTGTTAACGTGTTCTGTGACTATAATGCAGCAGAAAGTCAATGTGAGTACTGTCACAGTCATCCCAGGTTCCCCCGAATGAACGAAGATAAAATTAGTTGTTTTTATGATCTAAGAATGAACCATGGATTTGGTCTAAGATATGTTCTGAAGTTTTTCAACAGAGTAAATCATGGGTGCTGAATTATGATGTTCTTGTTCATTATGATGATTAGATTAGATTATTGAAATGGGGACCATACCACAATGTATGTATTTTAAGCCAAGTATGAATGAGGATTGAGTTTAAGATTATTGTGGTGCGATCTTTTAGTCTTGTAACTGACTAAGGCTGACATGTTCCTTAGACAGGACTGTTAATTAATAACCCAACAGGCGATGTCAATTGCCAATTAGAAGTGGCGAGCGCAGATCGATGGTGTAGTTGTTCGTGATGTCTGTCGATCATAATGGAGTAACTAGCCAGTTAAAACACTTTTGATGGATCTTATTTTTACTAAAAATGTAATAAAACATATTTGATAATACTTAAAATAAAAATTTTATCAATATTGCTAAAAAATGGGCTTTTGTAGGCTCATTACTCTATTTTAATAGGTTGTGGATCAGTCCAAAGTAAACAAAAACCATTTTCAAAAAGTTTACAATCATGAAAATACGCTTCACCATAGCTTCTGTTTCCGGAAGAAGAATCATCACACAAAGAAAAACACAGACAGAAAAACATAGAGAGAAATAATTTCATTCATATTGATGGTACATTTTTTCAGCTTTCATTGGGTTTCTTATTTCTATTTATAAGTCTAGATATTTTTTATAGTTAACCATAAAATATGCTATGCAAGGTAAAGTTATGCATATGTTGCATCATCCGCATCCTGGAACAACTCAAATGAAGCTGTTGGCTGGAAGTTACATGTGGTGGCGAGAAATTGAAAAAGCAATATAAGAGACTATATTTTCTTGCTTTATATGTCGGAGCACTAAAAATGCTGTTCCCAAAGTTTCTTTACAGCAGTGGTCACTATCTACCGAGCAATGGCGCAGAATTCACAGATTTTGCAGAAGATAAAACAGCTAAACAGCAAATATTAATTGTGGTTGACACTTATTCTAAATGAATGGAAGTATTTTTAATGAAATCTACATCATCAATCAAGACTATAGAGCGTTTGCAACCTTTATTTTCAGCCTATTGCCTGAAGGGTTAGTTTGTGATAATGGAAGCACTTTAACAAGCCAAGAATCCCAAGATTTTCTTAGGCAAAATGATATGAAGTTGACATATTCTCTCCCTTGCCATCCAGCATTAAATAGAGCCACAGAGCATTGTGTACAAGAAGTATAAAAGAATTTACTTAGCTAGGTTTTAGGTTAAAAATCAACAGTCACTTTCTTAACAGCAAAACTGGACAATTTTCTTTTCTCATACCTAAACACACCTAGTTCAGTAACCGGAATAAGACCTGCAGAGTTGTTTTTTCGATGGAAACCAAGAACTAAATTAGCCATTTTGAAATCTAGTTTACAAGAGCTAGCCTTAAAGAAGCCAAGAGACCCTCTGCAGATTACCCACATATATATATATATATATATATATATGTATCCAAACAAATGTTGTCAAATGACATTTTAAATTGTCGCTACTCTTTTTTGCAGAACCATTTAAGACATTTTAAAACGTCAATAATATTTAGATGCAAAATACGGTACTCTTTAAAGGGTTAAGGTACTATATTTAATTTAAAATAAATTTAACGTTCTTTCAAAAGGTGTTACTTTTGATGCTGTAATAGTTTTCATTCATTGTCAAACTTATAGAACAAACTATACAATTTTTAATAATCACAAAAAGTCCTATGACAACTATATGGTTAAGATGAGAATATGGACTTATATATACATTTTTTGTTCCTTTTAAAACATCAACAGGTAAAATAATTAATGCAGTGACTATTGGCTCACAATGTATTATTATTGTCATATTATTGATTTGGAAATTCACTGAGTGTGCAGGTCTGCTGTGATGGGGGTATTTTCTATAGCTTTGACCTTTCTGTGACGAATGTTTCAGTGAACAATGCTTCCATAAGCAAACTGCCACTGGTAATTTATTCTGTTTGAAGGAAATTCCAAATATCATACTTACTCGGTTAAATTCAGATTTTGATATAACTTTTTCCATTTGACTTGTTACTTCAGTGACTAAAATACCAACTAAAGCGTCAACATTTGCAGGAGTTAATTTGTTTTTGAACTCTGACAAAAGACCATCAAGATTAGCGATGAGACTTCGGATAAAAGGTTCATTTGCTTCATAGCTAGAAAATTCTTCCTGAAAAAATTCAAAAGTCATAGACAGTAATTTCTTGCTAAAGAATGTTCATGTTCATGGTGTATGGTGTATTGTGTGTCAGAATTGTGTAGACTACTTTGCCCAATCCTCTAGATATAACATTAATTACTATTTATTTTGTATGGTAAGAATGATCAAAATGATATGAATCTGTGCTTTGGCATATTTCCTAATGGAAAATAAGCTAACACTGAAGATGGCATTTTTTTTACGTATAACATACATAATTGGTGTTTATTCTTAAATATTCTGCTGGTTTTGTGAGTATTCTAACTGAAAAATTATCCAATCCAAAATTTAACCATCTGATTCAATCTTGAAACATCTGATAAAAAATAAAATAAAACTGGATTGGATTAGATTAGATTATTGAAATGGCGACCATACTACAAGGTAGGTATTTTAAGCGAAGTATGAATGAGGATTGAATGTAAGATGATTGTGAGATAATATTCACCAAAGATTGACCTCTATCAATACATTCTGGTGGATCATGACAACTGCGCCTTGCAGGTCATATGATCAATTTTAGATTCTAAATTATAACTGTTTATGAATGTTATGTTATGTTCTTAAAAAATAATAATATATTGTGGATATTGTGTTTTGGAAGACCAGGCCTGATGTATCATACTTCTTGTGATACATGTACAAAAGAAAACTTGCTTTGTCAATTGAAACCATAATAGAATGTATTATTTTTTAAAGAATATAACATTCATAAACAATAATAATTTAAAATATGAAATTGATCATATGAACTGTAAGGCGCCGTCATCACAACCCCTACATTCCATGACCAATATCTTATGTGGCAAGGTGCACCATGATGATCTATTGCACACTGGAGAACAAAACAGTTAAGTGATAATTATTGGTTTTGTGATATTAACCTCAGTTAGGTGATGACTCAGAGTTAGAAAAGTGTCAACCCAAGGGGCGATGCGAGGCTTAATAGCCGAAACTCTCAACTGTTGAAGGCCGAGGTCCACTATCGCTCCCATAGAAGCTGTAACTGTGCCTATAACATAAGAAAGTGTCAACACAAGGGCTTAATATGCGAGGCTTAATAGCCGTAACTCTCAACTGTTGAAGGCTGAGGTCTTTTCTCGCTCCCGTAAAAGCCGTAACTGTGCCTATAACATAGGAAAGTGTCAAACTAAGGGGTGATGCGAGGCTTAATAGCTGAAACTCTCAATAGCTGAAATCAATCAAATGCCTCTCTCCATCAACAATTCTTTCTTCAAAAGATAACTAATTTGATATTGTATAGGCACAATATCAGTAATATTTAAACGACACCCCCGTCACAGCAGACCAAAAAATAACATGGTCCCAGGCTTAAGTCTTGCCATGAGACCTTAGGTAATAGCTTTTTCCCTATGGGAAATTCGCTAAAAACAGTGTGTATAATTTTTCCAACATGTCTCATCTCATGTTTCTTCGTTCCGGAACATGTATATTCTCAGAATATATAAACCACCTACACACTAATCTACTACAGCAAATACTCTATTCTGCAGATATAATAATCTATGTATATTTAATGGTAGTCTATGAAATGAAATAAAAAAAATTTATTCCCTAAAAAAGGTTTTCTATGGTATATACAATATAGTGTAACTAAATTGGAATTAGTTCCCCAAATGGAACTAAGTATGTGGAGAAACGGGTTGTGAAAATCAGTCCACAATCACTTACGTTACTTGATACTTGATAAAATCTAGGGGAAAGATTGCACCGCGACCTATGAGATCTATTGTGCCCCCCAGACTAGTCTCTAGTTCTTGCCTAGAGAACCCCCTCTAGTCCTAATGCCTTAATAAAGTTTAGTATAACGAGGGGCTCTAACTTTGGAAAATCCTCCACCGCCACCTGGTGTGTTCCCAAGCTTCTGGCTCTCTTCTGACCTATCGCGTCACACTCAGCCAATAGGTGTCTAGGTGTTTCCTCCTCAGATTGGCAGAAGCGGCATTCACCCTCTTGGACAATGCCCATCTTGCTCAGATGACCCCTGAGCCTACAGTGTTCTGTTAGAAATCCCGTCAGTATCCTTAGATCGTTTTTCTTAAGCCTGATCATGATCTCAGACCTTCTTATATTATGCCCTCCAAGCATTTCCTTAGCCTGTTGGCATCCTGGATGAACAGTCCAGGCTTTCCCTCTGGCTTCCTTCTCTTCCTCCTTTAATTTCTTTTTGAAAAAGGAGTCCTCCAGTGCACAACCTGGCTCCGGTCCAACAAAGGGGGTGGCTGCCCCTACCCTAGCCAGTTTGTCTGCTACTTCATTCCCCTGGACACCTTGGTATCCAGGTACCCAAAGTAGTGACAACTTGTTGTTCTTCCCCAATTAATCTAGACTGCTCCGACAGTCCCAGACCATCTTGGATCTGAAGGCTGCTGAGCTCAAGGCTCCAATGGCAGCCTGGCTATCTGAGAGGATCACAATCTCCCTTTTCATGTATCCTCTGCTTAGGTTGAAGTGTGCACACCTTTCTATGGCCTTGACCTCTGCTTGGAATATGCTGGGGGAACGCCCCAGTGATTCGTTGTATTTGATCCTGGGACCAAATACCCCTACACCAGTCCCCTCCTCGGTCTTAGAGCCATCAGTATACCACCTGATGACCTGATTCCCGAGGGAATTTAGGGTTTTCCCGTCCCAGCTAAGTTTATTTCCTAGCTCCACATGGAATTTCCTTTCAAAGTTATACTTTCTTACCATGGAATCCCTTGGTCGTTTCATCAGGTCCCTTATGCCTGGCGGAAGTAGCTCCCCGCAAATTGTGGAGGAAGTGTCAAAGCCAGTCTTCTCCATTCTAAGCAAGGTCTCCCTTGCTGTTCTCTCTACCACAAAGTGTAGGGGTGTCAGATTCAAGATCACCTCCAGGGCAGCAGTAGGACAGGATCTCATGGCTCCTGTAATAATAACGCATGCCAGCCTCTGTACTTTCTCCAGGGCTTTCTTTGTTGCTTCAACTTTGGTTCTACCAGCCCAGACCACGCACCCATATGTAATGATAGGCCTCACTAACAGGGTATACATACTTCTCAGTATATATGGGTTACAACCCCACATCTTCCCCGCATATCTTCTGCATGTCATCAGGTTATTACTAGCCCTGTTGGTCACCTCCTCTATGTGTCTATTCCACATAAGTTTCTTATCTAGTATTAACCCTAGAAATTTCACTTCTGATTTCCACTCAAGCTCCTCCCCCCAAAGCCTGATGGTCTTCAGATGCTCAAGTCTCCTCTTTCTTGTGAAAGGCACAAGTGATGTCTTCTTATGGTTGACTGACAGCCCCACAGACTCACACCAAGCCTCTGTACAGTCAAGCCCCCCTGAATTAGATCGCAGAGAGTGTTTTCGAACCTCCCTCTTGCGATGATGACTACATCATCTGCATATCCGATGCATCGCAAGCCCTTCCTGGTTAGTTTCCCAAGAAACTTGTCGACTACCAGACTCCAAAGGAGGGGTAATAATACCCCGCCCTGAGGGCACCCCCTCACTGTACCATTTGAATAATTCTATTTCCTACGTGTGTTTCCAACATTCTTGTGGACAGCATATTCCTGATCCATCGATGTTACTCCTTATCGCAACCATCAGGCGGCCCTATATGGTCGCGGTGCAGGGTAACGTTGACTCTACTAGGAGTACACTCAAATAATCTGGTAATGGGATGGCGGAACTCAGAAGAAACATGATTTTACTCTACATCAGTCTTCAAATGTATAAAATGAGTATAAATATTCAATGAGTATTGGAGATTTTAACTGGGGCCACCAAGTTTGATTTTTTGACAAGTTGGCCACTCTTGCAATCAATTTAACCAAGACAACATTGCAGATTCTGCCTTCTATGGCTTAGTTGATTGTAACACTGTGAAATGAATTGCTGCTTGGTTAATAGTTGTTTATTTTAGATTAGACTTTTATATTTTGCTATACTGTAGGTGTAGCTGCAGATTATTTCTTTAACTGAATATAGTTTCTAACTTTTTAAATATTATTGGAGTATTTAATTATTATTTTCTGGACTTAGTTTGTTGAATTTTACTAACCATAAATAATTATTAGTGATATTTTCTGTCTTGTCTGCAATAAAAACCTTAAATAAATTTCCGTGTATCTGGTAGTGTGATAGCCCACCTAGCCCTGCCAGACAGCTGTCCAGTTTGGCTCTCTCCTGATCTGAAGCGACAGGTATCTCCTGACACAAACCCTTGCAAAGAGTAGTCACATATTCACAACTCACATCAGCATTGTTCAGGTACACCTGCACATAAAAAAGTATTTTAATGTATGTGTGTGCCTGTAAAGATGACAACATGTAAATACCCCCGTCACAGCAAACCTACATACTCAGCGAATTTCAAATCAATAATAATATATAACAGGTTTGATCAATATCAATGATAAATAAGAGAATTTGCCTACTCTTCATAAGAGTAACATGGGAAAGAGTATTAAGTTCTGCTGCTTTTGAGAAACACTGAAAGTGTGCATTTTTACAAAACTATTTTTAATTTGACAATTTATACCAAGTTTTATCAATATCTGTCCATAAATAAAGGGGTTTGCCTATTCTCCATTAGATTAACAAGGGAAACGAGTATGCAGGTTAGCTGCCATTATAAACAAATAAACTATGATTTTTAAGCATAAATGTATGGATCTCAACCAAATGAAGCTTAATACTAAATGAAACTTGTTTCATCCAAAAAAATATATATCAATAAATCTAAAATCTAAAATAATCTATGTTTTTGGATGAAACTTGGTTGCAATTGATTTGCAAATTTGCTGAGTACGCAGGTCAACTTCAATGGGGGTATTTTAATATATTCTATATTGTTCTCACAGCTTCATCCAGCTCATTCACAGCTCTTTGATTTTAAGTTTGTCTTACCTTTGTGTTCATTTGTTTGCTGTTAGTTCAAGGCTGGTACATATATTAGTTAACTATTAACTTATGGTTTAACCACACTGTGCAATACCAGGAATGTGTTCCTGGCATGTTCTGAATCGGAGGGTTGTAGCCGGCCCTGCATGACGACATTGTAGGCCTGTGTCAGGTCCAGGTAGCCACTAGGGTAGCCCAGTCTCAGCTGCTGCTTCAGGGCTGGACACACCTCCGTCTCCAGAGCTGCACATGCGTTGTTGATCACCGCACAAACACCGTCCAAGTTACCAGTTGAGGCCGCTCGTCTGCTCAACCAAAACAAGGTCAATAACACACAAAATATCACACATATGTTGCAGCATTGTCTATGCATATACACATTGCAAATTGAGCACGTATATTAGAATGGCTTACATTTAAAAAACCATAGCAAACATAAACTAACATTTTGCTAATTCATTCAAAATAACCTGACAAAAGATAATTTACGAAGAGTTTAAACTGTTAAAAAAATTGACATCAAAATTATAGTTCAGAGTTTACTCTTACTGATATTAAAAACATATAAAATGACTTTCCTTTAAATAGTATGATATGTCATTGTAAAAAACGCAACATTTACTGCAACATATGTGCCATGATCAGAATGTTAAACAAAGACATATTTCTGCTTTTGAATGCCAGGATACAAAGGGGTATCCAAAAGTAACTGGAATTACGCTGCCATAGGCACGGCCTGTGTAGTACTTATGGCTGCCTCTACGCGTGTGTAGCACAGCTCATGCGGAATTCAGTGCCGCTAGTGCCATCGCCATGGGTGGACGTGTATGTTTGTCTGTAGTGAGTTTTTTAGTGAACACTGTTTCGCCATTTCCTTGTTTTGGTGGACATAAATGAACAACGTACAGCTCTGAAGTTCCTTGTTAGGAAAGAGTGCTGCAGATATTATTGTTACGTTGAAAACTGCTAACAAAGATGAAGCTTTAGGTGGAATTCGAAGCTTTAGATGAAATTCAAGTTTTCGAGTGGTTTTCAGGTATTAAAAACGGCAACATGTCAATTGTTGACAAACCCTGTGAAGGACGTCCGTCGACTGCCAAAACTGACGAAATTTTTTTTGGACGAGGGGAAGATGACGTTTTCCATTGGCTGGACTGTTGCTTGGTTTCAGGGTCATAACCATAACACAATGATTCGTCACCAGTAATAATCTTAGAAAAAAATCTGGATCAATTTACAAGTGTTCTTTCATTGCGCAACAAGATTCCACTCGACGTTCCTTTTTATGGTAAAAACTCGAGGCACAAACTTGGCAGCCACTCTTGTCTTTTTCAAATCTCTACTCAAAAGTCGCTGGACAAAGCTCCATCTAATTCAAGATATTTCTGCAGTATGTTTTTTAGTGAACACTAAAAAACAGCAGTCCTAAAGCAGTGTAATTCCGGTTACTTTTGGGTACCCCCTCAAACTGACCTGATGCACTTCCTCACAATGAAAAAGACATCATCGACCATGCTAGACATGGTGGACCCAGGTTCAACCGTGTCCATGGAGACAGCCTTATCCACACTCTGCAACATGTAGAACCTAAAACAAGACATAGCTACTCATTTTAAAATACAAGGATACTCTATGAAAATACTTAAAATAATTCTAAATTTATGAACTGAAATATGACTCTTTGATTGCTTTTGTACATTTTTTACAATTCAGTTTTAGGTTTTGACTTTGGGACTAAGGTGGTTAAAACCCCACAATATAAAGAGAAACATAACATTTAAGAGTGTACAAGTTAAGGATGCAAAACCACAAAATTGTTTCACTTAAAAAAAGGTAAACCAGGACTTCATGAAAAATAATACTTAAATAAGAGTCACGATAAGATTTACGACTAGAAGTGAACAGTAAATACCCCCGTCGCAGCAGACCTGCATACTCAGCGAATTTCCAAATCAATAATATATGACAAGTTTTTTTAACTATCTGTCCATAAACATAAGAATTATTTCCCTATTCTCCATAAGATTAACATGGGAAAGTGTGCAGGTTTGCTGCTGTGAGGAACACTGCAAGTAGGCATTTTTACCATAATTTTTATTTTTAACATTTATACCAACTTTCATCAACATCTGTCCTTAAATAAAGGAGTTTTCTATTCCCTATATGACTAACATGGGAAAAGAGTTTGCAGGTTTGCTGCCATGATAAACACATAAACTAAGATTTTTGAGCATAAACAGGTGGGTATCAACAACATGAAGGTAAATACCAAGTTTAATATAAAAATATTGATTGATATGGGAAATATTAATTTTTCCTGTTCTTCCATAAGATTAACATTGGATCCCCAAAATACAACGTACTGTGTTTAGATTTTTTTATATCTCGGTAACCATTGGAGATAGTGAAAAACTTTAATAAACTTAATTGTGCAGTTTTTTAGGCTGATTCTAATGGCGAAAGATAAAATTAGAAATTTTTAAAATTACATGTGAAAAACGCAAAAAGCCTCATTTTGGGGTACAAAACCCCCCAAACTACCCGTTCCCATTGACCGATATGTCTGGTTTACAAACTCGTCCGAGCATTTGTAGGAATACACGTCTCTACCAAATTTGGTCTTGATCGGACCATTTTTACGAGAGTTATCGTGTTCACAGACACACACACACACACACACACACATATATATATATATATATATATATATATATATATATATATATATATATATATGTTACTAATGTAAAAACATTAAAAACACAGTACCCTTATTTCTATTTTATTGAAATTTATTAAACCGACATGTTTCGTACCCTACAGGTTATTCTTGTTTCATAAGTTCACTTAACCAATTATTAAATTTATTGTTTTACGTAAATAAATGTTTGATTTCTTTGTATCAGCAGCTGATTTTCATATATAGTCCTGGATTTCGTTGTATAATTTTTATCTAATATAATAAGTGTGTGTTTGCATTTTATTACACTAACCTGTTGGGTTGGGTTCAGGAATATACCAAATAAACTGCCACAATGTGACATGTTTTATATTGGACAAACTGGCTGCGAACATTCACAACCAGATACAAAGAACATGTACAAGCTTTTAATTCAAAAAACTACACAAGCATGAAATCAAATGTAGCCGAACATATGATAAAGAACCATCACAATTTTAAAAGTTTACAAGATGACCTTAATATAATTGAATTTGGAACAAAGAGCACGAAATTAGACGTAAAAGAAGAATTACACATTTTCAAAAACTACAAAACCCAACCCAACAGGTTAATTAATAAAATGCAAACACACACAAAAAATATTATATTAGAAAAAATTATACAACTACACCCCAGGACTACATGAAAATCAGCTGCTGATAAAGATATCAAACATTTATTTACATTTAACAATAATTTTAATATAGGTTAAGTGAACTTATGAAAATGTCCTTAGGGTACGAAACATGTCGGTTTAATAAATTTCAATAAAAAAAGGGTACTGTGTTTTTAAATGTTTTTTACATTAGTAACAATTATAATAGTAGCCCTCCTTACCTTAAACAAGAAGATAAATATATATATATATATATATATATATATATATATATATTATTATTATTATTATTATCTACATTGTTGCCACTAGGACAGTGTTTGACTTAAATTTTCTCATGATCTTGCATTCTTTTCCATTCTTCCCATACATCTTCATTATTTCTTTGTGTTTTGCTTCTGTTCATTCCATTCGTATCCCTGTTTAGTTTTAGTAGCTTTTTTACGGTTTTCTTTGTACTTTCTTTCTTTGCCATATTTGTTTCATTACTGTGCTGTGTTCTTCTTTCCTTTGTTTTGTCCATTTTTTTCCAGTCTGTTTTTGTTCTTTTAATTTTGTCTTCCTGATTAAGTTCCTGAATTTTTCTCTGTTTTGTATGTCTTTACTTTTGATCCCCAATTCTTTGAGGTCGTTTTCAACTTCATGAAACCATGTCACTATTGTTGAGCCTTTGGTTATGTTAAAAATCTTCTTTGTTAATCTTGTGTCATCCATTCTCAGTATATGTCCATAGAATTGTACTCTTCGTTTCCTGATGACTTCTGTTAGTTTTTCTCTGCCTATGTACAGTTCTTCTGTCGGTCTTTTGATCCAGATGTTTTCCCTTTTGACTGCGCCATATATTTTCCTTAGTATCTTTCTCTCTATTTTCTCTGTTTCTTTTATGTTGGAAGCTTTTATTGTTGTTGTTTCTGCTGCATATAGTGCTTCTGGCAGTACCACTGTGTCATAGTGTCTTAATTTTGCTTGTATAGATATGTTCCTCTTGTTATAGTGAGCCCATGTCAGTTTGTATGCTTTCTGTAATTTCATTGTTCTTTCTGCGTTGGCTTCCTTATTTGTTCCGTTTACTTGTATAATTTCCCCTAGGTATTTGAAAGTTTTTGTTCTTTCTATTATTCCATATTTTGTCTTCATTTTTGAGGTGTTGTTCTTCTGTTTTTCCATGTATTGTGTTTTTTCGTATGATATTTGTAGTCCAGTTTTCTTTGCAATTTCGTGTAGTTTCTCTAGTGCTTCTTGTGCTTCTTCTCTGTTGTTGCTGAGTACGGAGTAAGGTCAAAGGTGTTATTTCTTGTTTTGAAGCTCATTCTGTAGTTAGTTTTATTAAATGTTTTACGTATTGCTCTGTTAAATTTTGTGTTGTACGGTAAACATATATATGTTGGATTTCGTTAAGAAAAAACACCTTTGACCTTATCACTAAAAAAATAAACAGAACCACTCACACTACCAATAATTTTGACAAATCAGGAATATACCAAATAAACTGCCCACAATGTGACATGTTTTATATTGGACAAACTGGCCGAACATTCACAACCAGATACAAAGAACATGTACAAGCTTTTAATTCAAAAAACTACACAAGCATGAACTCAAATGTAGCCGAACATATGATAAAGAACCATCACAATTTTAAAAGTTTACAAGATGACCTTAATATAATTGAATTTGGAACAAAGAGCACGAAATTAGACGTAAAAGAAGAATTACACATTTTCAAAAACTACAAAACCCAACCCAACAGGTTAATTAATAAAATGCAAACACACACAAAAAATATTATATTAGAAAAAATTATACAACTACACCCCAGGACTACATGAAAATCAGCTGCTGATAAAGATATCAAACATTTATTTACATTTAACAATAATTTTAATATAGGTTAAGTGAACTTATGAAAATGTCCTTAGGGTACGAAACATGTCGGTTTAATAAATTTCAATAAAAAAAGGGTACTGTGTTTTTAAATGTTTTTTACATTAGTAACAATTATAATAGTAGCCCTCCTTATCTTAAACAAGAAGATAAATATATATATATATATATATATATATATATATATATATATTATTATTATTATTATCTACATTGTTGCCACTAGGACAGTGTTTGACTTAAATTTTCTCATGATTTTGCATTCTTTTCCATTCTTCCCATACATCTTCATTATTTCTTTGTGTTTTGCTTCTGTTCATTCCATTCGTATCCCTGTTTAGTTTTAGTAGCTTTTTTACGGTTTTCTTTGTACTTTCTTTCTTTGCCATATTTGTTTCATTACTGTGCTGTGTTCTTCTTTCCTTTGTTTTGTCCATTTTTTTCCAGTCTGTTTTTGTTCTTTTAATTTTGTCTTCCTGATTAAGTTCCTGAATTTTTCTCTGTTTTGTATGTCTTTACTTTTGATCCCCAATTCTTTGAGGTCGTTTTCAACTTCATGAAACCATGTCACTATTGTTGAGCCTTTGGTTATGTTAAAAATCTTCTTTGTTAATCTTGTGTCATCCATTCTCAGTATATGTCCATAGAATTGTACTCTTCGTTTCCTGATGACTTCTGTTAGTTTTTCTCTGCCTATGTATAGTTCTTCTGTCGGTCTTTTGATCCAGATGTTTTCCCTTTTGACTGCGCCATATATTTTCCTTAGTATCTTTCTCTCTATTTTCTCTGTTTCTTTTATGTTGGAAGCTTTTATTGTTGTTGTTTCTGCTGCATATAGTGCTTCTGGCAGTACCACTGTGTCATAGTGTCTTAATTTTGCTTGTATAGATATGTTCCTCTTGTTATAGTGAGCCCATGTCAGTTTGTATGCTTTCTGTAATTTCATTGTTCTTTCTGCGTTGGCTTCCTTATTTGTTCCGTTTACTTGTATAATTTCCCCTAGGTATTTGAAAGTTTTTGTTCTTTCTATTATTCCATATTTTGTCTTCATTTTTGAGGTGTTGTTCTTCTGTTTTTCCATGTATTGTGTTTTTTCGTATGATATTTGTAGTCCAGTTTTCTTTGCAATTTCGTGTAGTTTCTCTAGTGCTTCTTGTGCTTCTTCTCTGTTGTTGCTGAGTACGGCTAGGTCGTCTGCAAACGCTAGGCATTTTATCCATGTTCTTACTTCTCTCTTCCTCCCCAGTTGTATCCCTTTCACATGTTTTTCCCACTCCTTTATGATCTTGTCTAGTACAATATTGAACAGTAGTGGTGATAACCCGTCACCTTGTCTTACACCAGTTTTGATCTCAAATGGTTCTGATATTTCTCCCATGAATTTTACTTTTGCTGTGGTGTCTGTTAGTGTCTGTTGTATGAGTCTAAAGGTTTTTCCATCAAGACCGTATTCTTTTAGTGTGTTAAACAATGTTTGTCTGTCTATTGAGTCATATGCCTTTTTAAAGTCTTAATAAAGTTTTTTATATGTATATATGTATATATATATATATATATATATATGTGTGTGTCTGTGTCTGTGAACACGATAACTCTCGTAAAAATGGTCCGATTGAGACCAAATTTGGTAGAGAGGTGTATTCCTACAATTGCTCGGACGAGTTCGTAAACCAGACATACCGGTCAATGGGAACGGGTAGTTTGGGGGGATTTTGTACCCCAAAATGAGGTTTTTTGCTTTTTCACATGTAATTTTAAAAAATTTCTAATTTTATATTTCACCATTGGAATCAGCTTAAAAAACTACACAATTAAGTTCCTTAAAGTTTTTCTCTATCTCCAACGGTTACCGAGATATAAAAAAATCTAAACACAGTACGTTGTATTGTGGGGCTCCAATGTTAATCTTATGGAGGATAAGGAAAAATTAATATTTCCCATATTAATCAATATTTTTGGATAAAACTTGATTTTTAGCTTTATTTGGTTGAGATCTATCCATTTATGCTTAAAAATCATAGTTTATGTGTTTATCATGGCAGCAAACCTGCATACTCTTTTCCCATTTAATCATATAGGGAATAGGCAAACTCCTTTATTTATGGACAGATGTTGATGAAAGTTTGTATAAATGTTAAGATAAAAATTATTTATGGTAGAAATGCCTAATTTCAGTGTTCCTCACAGCAGCAAACCTGCACACTCTTTGCCATGTTAATCTTATGGAGAATAGGCAAATAGTTCTCATGTTTATGGACAGATTTTTTTTAACTTGTCACATATTATTTTTATATTATTGATTTGGAAATTCGCTGAGTACGCAGGTCTGCTGCGACGGGGGTATTTTGTTTGTATGTTCAATTTTATGTGGTAGTTTTGGTTTTGATAGAATCTCTTTTAATATGGGAGGCCCTCTGAAAATTATTGGTGTTTTTTTGAATATTGAGTTTGTAGATGACTGTTGTAAATCATTAAAAGCTACTCTTAGAATGTTGTTAAATTTGTATAGGCCAGGATGGTATGTTGTGATAAATTTTGGATCATCCTTTTCAAAGATCGATTGTTTTTTGTTATTTAGATTTTCAATGTTAAGTTTTTGTGTTCAGTAATTTTCTTGGGTAGCCCCTTTTTGAAAATGCTGTCAGTAAATTGTCTATATAATTTTCTAAATTCTTCTTTTCACTGTTGAGTTCCATACCTCTGACTGCCAAGTTTCTTGGAACAGCTTTCTTTACATGTGGAGGATGACAACTTTCATAGTGAAGGTACTGGAAATTGTTTGTTGTTTTAATGTTAATTTTGCTTTTTAAAAACCCATCTCGTTATATATATTAACCCTTTTTTTAATGTTTTTACATTAGTAACAATTGTAATAGTAGCCCTCCTGATCTTAAAAAAAAAATATATATATATATATGTATAGATACATATATATATATGTATACATACAACTTTTGATGGACATGGTCCCGGGCTTAAGTCTTACCATGAGACCTACAGTAATAGCTTCTTCCCTATGGGAAATTCGCTAAAATGGTCAAATAACAGTACTGTCCGGTTCAGAGTTGTTCTAAAGTTGGCTTTTGTTGACGACTGTGATGTTGCCGTAAAGGCTGTGCTCACACTCGCACTACACTACCCTGTGGTCACGTGTTACAGTAATCGTAGTTCACCGTCTCGCCGCTCCTCTCTATGTATAAATCAATTGTGTAATGTAAATATTTACTTATTAAAAAGTATTTTATGATCGGTCATCTGTTTTTAAAAATTTATTTCCAGGATATTGTTTTATACTAACATTGTGTTGTCTTGCTCTAGGAGGGCTTGGCAATTTGTCAGACCAAAATTTGAAATGGTGACATCATATACAGTAAAGTTTGGTTTATCCGGATACGAATAGGGTTTTAAGAAAATATAATTAACAGTTAAGATGTGAATTTCATCTCAAGATTCTTCAAAATTCGTAAAAGATTTCCAATACGCAACCACAGTGTAGGCCTATATTGGGGGTGTTTCCAAGCGGATCGCAACTAGCGCTTAGAGCATGCGGGAGCAGTCACTATTTGACATTTCAATACGGAACTGTCAAAGTGTAGGCGTTTCAGGTTAGATGTACAGTGGTTGTTTATTTTTGAATTATTTTTAAGGTCAAAGTGCAAACTAAAATGGTGGTCATGAGTGGTTGTAAAAGGAAGAATATTGTTTTAACATCAGAAGAGCACTCTATTTCTATCAGAAACTTTTAACAAAGAATTTAGAACAAATTTTTAACGCTTGCAATATTTCACGGTTCTCTGTTTTTGTACAGAGAGATTATAAGCAGTCTGCAGCGCTAATATTGCAGGTCCTATTCATTATCATTGTCTATGCGATGTGGATGTCTATAATTGGTTATATTTTCAATATAGCTTCAGATCATCCGGATTCTCGGATAACCGGATCGGGACCCCACCGCATTAATCCGGATAAACCGGACTTTACTGTATTTAGTGACATCATATGGTTATAAGGACTGCTGTTTAGAGGAACTGAAAACATCCCCTTAAGACATATCCATGATCTAACTTATTTCCCATGGGGAGGTAAATATAATCATTTTTGGGGGGATTTTGCTACTTGGGTCATGTGGGGAATGAGCATCCCTGTCATATCTTAAGACACAGAAGATTTTCTTCAATTGTAGGCATTTTTTTTAAAACGGTAAACTAAAAGCGTAATAATGAACAATGAACATATGCTTATAAAACTTAGAAAAATTCTCTTTAATCACATGTGAGTTCCAGTGTCGTGGGACAAAAATAAGTGAGATATAGGTTATTAGAATAGGATGAATATTTTATGGATACCCTGGTATATTGGATTCAAAATTTAGTTCTTCATTTAATATATAGCCTATTATTGGGAAATTTTTTCATCACTTTATTTATTTCAAATGACCTGATGACTCAAGGTCAGGGAGCCTTTTTACATTTATGCAAAATTTGTTTTTTTCTATGTATATTGTGGTCACATTTATTGGGTGTTCAGCAAGCTTAACTTTCATTTTGTAACTTTTGTTAGGAAATATCATTAAATTGTTTTTTATAAAGACCACCCTAATTGTTTGATGAATAATTTTGGATAGTGGCTGCATGTTAGTTGGTATACTCTCGAATCTTCTAGGCCAGGCTAGTTAATGTTAATTTGTTCAGATAGTTTTTGTAAATTTAAATGATTTTCTACTCTATTTGATATGCTAGTTTGTAGCCAAAGTGATGTTATGTTAACTAAGTTCAATTTTTAAGGTGAAATATAAGTTAGGCTTACTGCCAAATTCTATTGACTTTTTGTTCCTTTATCAATGTTAATGCTCTAAAAAATAAATTTATTATATACCAAATTCTACCAACACTCTCTGGGAAGAGAGGTAATAGATTCAAAGACTAAACTCTATTTCTGGTTAAAATAAGATGGCTATAAGGTAATTACCCTAATTGTTCCAGCCTCATTAACCAAAGCTTTTTGTTTGAAAAGCCTAAAATAATTTGAAAAAAATTGAATTTGAAGCAAAGTAATTCACTTCAATTAAACTTCATTAAATAAGACAGTATACCCTATAATACCCCCATCGCAGCAGACCTGCGTACTCAGCGAATTTACAAATCAATAATTTAATATATGACGTTTTATAAAAATATGTCCATAAACATGAGAATTATTTGCCTATTCTCCATAAGATTAACATAGGAAAGAGTGTGCAGGTTAGCTGCTGTGAGGAACACTGAAAGTAAACATTTCTACCATGAATAATTTTTATCTTAATATTTATACCAACTTTCATCAACATCTGTCCATAAATAAAGGACTTTGCCTATTCCCTATTTATGATTAACATGGGAAAAGAGTAAGCAGGTTTGCTGCCATGATAAACACATAAACTATGATTTTTAAGCATAAATGAATAGATCTCAACCACATGAAGCTAAATATCAAGTTTTATCCAAAAATATTGATTAATATGGGAAATATTAATTTTTCCCTATCCTCCATAAGATTAACATTGGAGCCCCACAATACAACGTACTGTGTTTAAATTTTATAATATCTTGGTAACCGTTGGAGATAGGGAAAAACTTTAAGGAACTTAATTGTGTAGTTTTTTAAGCTGATTCCAATGGTGAAATATAAAATTAGAAATTTTTAAAAATTACATGTGAAAAGCGCAAATTACCTGATTTTGGGGTACAAAAACCCCCCAAACTATCCGTTCCCATTGACCGATATGTCTGGATTACGAACTCGTCCGAGCATTTGTAGGAATACACGTCTCTACCAAATTTGGTCTCGATCGGACCACTTTTACGAGAGTTATCGTGTTAACAGACACACACACACACACATATATATATATATAAATTTTAACGACTATTGTTTTTGGACTCTGGGCGCCTAAAGATGAAAAAATAACATGGTCTCGGGCTTAAGTCTTACCATGAGACCTACGGTAATAGCTTCTTCCCTATGGGAAATTCGCTAAAATTGAATAAACTGTTGATGGTTGTAACACAGATTATAAACTTTTATCAGGCTTATGATTAGTTTGGCATACACAGTGGCACTTAGTAGACATACAACACTGAAACAACTGGGGCTGTGGAATTCATAACCATTACTTACTGTTATTTAGGCTTAAACTATTACTATGCGCAAATTTTTATAAGTAACACTACAAGAAGATGGTTTAAAGCTATCGTACTTAAAAGGACGACAACCTCGTAGAACTAAAGCATATGGACAGGGGAATTACAGAATAAGTACGATCAGCACTCCCAGCTCAGAGAGGCGAGCCTCAAGGTTCTGTACTAGGATCAGCTCTCTTCATCCTGTTTGTAAATTACCTACCTCGTTAAACTATAATTATATATAATTTAGTATAATTATGTATAATTTAGCCGTCTCATGTATACTGATAATACCACAATACTACTAATTGGGTATACAGAGAGACCTGCCAGTATCATCCTACTTTTTCCCTTAACATGGTATACAAATATTACAATGGAAACAACCTTTTAGCATACCGAATCAAAACAAGCCACATTGCATTCTAAAAAAGGGCATCTGAAGTTCATCTCATCCCAAGGTTGAAAATGGAAGAAATGTTAGATTTTCAGGCATGACATAGGCAAAAACCTTACCTGAACCCCACTAGATATCCTGAGTAAAAAAACCCAAAAACCAGTATATTCATGATAAAACAAGTAAGTTAAGCCTCTTAGCAATGTAGATAAAGCTAATATAACCTATTCTTCTCTGTTCAAATATGGGCTTGCTCCATGAGGAGGAACATCAAAAGCTAATCTGAAAGGAATTCCGGACTACAAAAGAAATGCATCAGGTTTCTCACTGGCCAACACCACCTGGATAGCTGCACAATAGTTTGGCTCTTGGACCTGCCTTTGATAAGAGTCCAAAGAATTATACAAAGAATTTTTCAACTGACTTTAAACTAAATTTTGATACTATCTATAATATCAATCATTAGGAATAAAGATGATTTTAGTTCATTAAATTGATTGAAATAATCTAGCTTGTTTCATCTTTTTCTAAACTGAGTATTAAATGTCCTGGATTTGAGTTAAATCACACAGGTTTATGTCACAGTGCTGTAGAAGTCCCTGAGATTTAGTGGCTAAACATATTTTACAGAAATCCCCCTGATTCCCATAAATATATAGGCCTATCATAAGCTTAAACATACCAACATATTGTGTCCTCTAACGTTTCTCCACAGCTCAACCGGTTCTGACAAAATCAAAGCATCATACTTAGAAAAATGGTTCAAAAATGTTGTTTTACCACTACCAATATTTCCCTCGACGAATACAGTAAATGGTCGAGCAGACTTACGAATTGTTTTTAAATCCATTGTTAAACAAGAATTTACCGTTCTTTTAATTACTAAATTGGATGTTGATGATTCAAATAACGATAAGACGCCTAACCTAAGCAACTTTAATTCTTGTGCTAGTGAACAGTTTGACGGTTTAGGCGCCACAAGAGCTATCATGGTGATTTTTCATTGGTATAAAGGTTGTTTTGGCGCGAATCAAAGCGTAAAAACTTTGATTATTCACTGGTTAGGTTTTGGGATCTACGCTACAAGTACAGGTGCAAGTGATGCCATCGTTTCATGGCAAAACTAATGAATAAACCATGCCGATTCTCACATATTGCAGGTTAGCAAACTTTACACAAACTAATAAAAACTTATGTTTTCTATTTTGTTCTTGTTTTTGACATGGATATGTCTTAGCTCTGGGGGTGTTAGTGATTTTTAAGATGGAAAATATGTAACAGGTTACCATAGAAACCACCAGAGATTTTTTAATATAAAAGAATAAGAACAGCTGTTTAGATGAAATGAAAACATTGTCTTTGGACATATCCATGATCTAACCTATTTCCCACAGGGAAATGATATATAAACATTTTTATATTACATGGGGCTAATTTGGTGCAGAATTGTATCTAAAAACTATTTTTTATTTCCAATTTGCTATTTTTGAAATTAAAACCTGCAAGAAGTGAGTTTTTGCATGACACTCTTTGTCTGGAGTGAATTATGACATGAGGAACCATTGTAAAACGTTGAGTAATATTAGGGAATCTTTATAAAACCACTAATGTTAATTAAAACCCAATTAGTATTTTTTACTGTTACACTTAAAGACATCTGGAGTTAATTATTTGTATTTAAAAAAGTTTAGGCTTAATACTGGTATCTGCTGTCGGATAGCAGCTAGGAAATACGTGTTTATTTTCATTCTCAGAAAAAACTATTTCTTTCTTTTTAAATCCTATTTTCTAGAAAGTTATATATTGTGATAAACAACGACGTTACATTTCAATATGTAAACAATCAGTGTTAGTTTTTTTTTTATTATTTTCGGATCTTTTTAAAACAGTTCTTTTCTAATTCGCATTTTGCTAGGATAGTTGTTTTTATTTCGTTTGTAACAATGGCAATGCATGACCAAAATTACATGTCACAGACACCCAAATCGATGGTTGAAAACATACAAGATGCTCAAACAGCTCTTCAAGATCAATACTTCGAATCATTAGAAGCAAATGAAATCTGGAAAACTGTTGCACCAAAATATATTAAAAGAACCGTCACATCCCCCGAAAATTATAAAAAGAGGCAACGCAGCGAACATCCCTCGACAGAAGTGCAGGTCCCTTGAGTTATTCCACTGAGAAACCAATTCGGACCTCTCTCTATGAACGGAGAAACTATGGCCGAGGAAGTCCCTTTAAAATAAATTAAAGATTCAAAACCACCTCCGATATTCCTTCCCGGTGTTGCTCCCATAATAAAAGCCCTTAGACTCTTTAGTTTCTGATAATAGCTACTCTTACAATTAGTTTGAATTAGGACAGAATAAAACTCCTCCCATCGACTCCTGATGACTACAGGATGAAGATCGTCTGCTTGGCCCGAGCTCGGGCCAAGCCAATTTAAACGTAAGTTACCATACTTATCAACTCAAGCAGGAACGTGCTTATCGTGTCGTTATTAAGAACATATATATATATGTGTGTATTTTGCATGGTAATCTGTTACCAAGGTACTATCAACTGAGTATCCTTTAGAAACATTTTTTATTTTAACGATATGTATCGACCTTTAGGCCATTTTCAAGTTAATTCAAAATGATAACCTCATATAAACTATATATTTACATACATATATATATATATATACATTTTAACGACTATTGTTTTTGGCCTCTGGATACCTAAGGACGATAAAATGTATGGTCTCAGGCTTTAGTCTTGCCATGAGACCAGCGGTAATAGCTTCTTTCCTATGGGAAATTAGCTAAAATGAATAAAATTATGCCATTGAGAGGGTTGAGGTTGTAGTCAAGTGCTTCATTCTGTGTTTAAGGCCATGCGCACCAAACGTGTTTTATATAGCTTAATTTTTAAACGATTTTAATAGTTTGTTAAGCTATGATTTATATGGCCAAAATATTTAATATTTTCGAAAACCTCTGTCACCATGTAACTTTTTAATGTTACTATCTCAATTATAACATTAAATTTTTTTTTAATTCAAACATTTTATATGTTGAATCCAGCAGATCCTAGATCTATTATAATTATTGTATCTATTATAATACATCTATTATAATAATTGTAGCGCTACTGACCCTACAATTATTGCTGTGAAAGGTTCGGGCAATGAATCAGTGGGGACCCCTGTGTAAATGTTTCTTTGTTTATTCGTGTTTCATAACTTGTAAATATATGTCGTGTCTGTGTAAAAGATTTGTTAAAATTTGTTATCTTGACGAACACCGACGGTGAGATTCTGTGTCATGTGATACCTGTTTAGAAGGCTGATGATGGTCGGTTAACGACCGAAACCGGTTCCTGTAAGGAATATTTATCAAAACTGACACCTGAAAGGCAAATACCATTCATTTGGTAAGTGATAATATAAAGTTAATTATAGTTCAAATGATAACGTGCCAACTTGGTGAAACAAGAGGCAAGATATGTTTTATTGATGGTGTTTAATTTCAACTGCTTCATCCGACCCTGAGCAAATATTTTGTATTTTATATTGAATGCAACAGATCCTAGATCAAATTCATGACAGTGTTGAATCCTAACAAGTATCCTAAGAACTCTAACATGTGTATTGATGGTGTTTGATTTCAATTTTATTTGTTTCTATCTTACCTTATAATATTATATGAACCTGCTATGTGAGTACCGTCATAGATGAACGGATAGTGAAGTTAAAATCCGTTCCTCTCTGGTACTGTGTGTAGAAAAGTTGTTTCCTGCCTCAGAGTGTTGTACAGAAAAAAGCACATTTTGCCTCAGGTAGCGAAGCTTCGCCTTATCCAGGATAGAACTCTTACTCTCTCTGTGTGATTACTGTCTCCCTGTTTTTGGGAATGTTATTGCAGCAGGGGACATGGAGAGAATGCAGAGGGTGCAGAACATGTGTGTCAAATTTGTCTGTGGTCTTAGAAAATATGACCATGTTTCAAGTGCACGTCTGATGTTGGGATTATTACCCATTTCTGATGTTTGCACTCTTCCTACGGCTATGGTAGTCCACAGAGTTTTGACCACAAGTAAGCCTGAGTATCTAAGGGCCAAGCTAAAAACTCGGTCTGAGGTTTCGTTCCCGTACTAGGCAAAATGCTATGTTGGAGTTGCCTCTCTCGAGTGCGGTTGGAGCTTGATGGGGGAAGCGTTTTGGGTACTTAGGTCCAAAACTTATAACCAAATGTTCTTGGCCATAGGTGATGTGCCAGTCAGTGGAAAAAATGATGATGGGTAACTGTGTCATTTAAAGCTTATGTCAAATTTATTTAATTTTAGCGAATTTCCCACAGGGAAGAAGCTATTACCGTAGGTCTCATGGCAAGACTTAAGCCCGAGACCATGCTATTTTTTCTTCTTTAGGTGCCCAGAGACCAAAAATAATAGTCGTTAAAATTTATATATATATATATATATATTTATATTTATATCAAAAAATTAGAAATAATTATGTATTCATCACTATATTTCGCTTTTATATGTATATATATATATGTATACGTGTGTGTGTGTGTGTGTGTGTCTGTGAACACGATAACTCTCGTAAAAATGGTCCTATCAGGACCAAATTTGGTAGAGACGTGTATTCCTAAATTTGCTCGGAAAAGTTCGTAAACCAGACATAATCGATCAATGGGAACGGGTAGTTTGGGGGGTTTTGTAGTCAAAAATTGGGGATTTTGTGTTTTTCATATGTAATTTTAAAAAATTTAGATTTTATCTTTCACCATTAAAATCAGCTTAAAAAACGACACAATTAAGTTCCTTAAAGTTTTTGTCTATCTCCAAGGGTTACCGAGATATTAAAAAATCTAAACACAGTACGTTGTATTTTGAGGCTCCAATGTTAAAGTTATGGAGGATAGAGAAAAATTAATATTTCACTTATTAACCAATATTTTTGAAAATAATTTTATTTATAGCTTCCTGTGGTTGAGGTTCATCCATTTATGCTTAACAATTATAGTTTATGTGTTTATCATGGCAGCAAACCTGCATACTCTTTTCCCATGTTAATCATATAGAGAATAGGCAAACACCTTTATTTTTGGACAGATGTTGATGAAAGTTGGTATGAATGTTAAAATTAAAATTTTTTGATGGTATAAACACCTACTCTCAGTGTTCTTCACAGCAGCAAACCTGCACACTCCTTCCCATGTTAATCTTATGGAGATGGCAAATAATTCTCACGTTTATCGACAGATTTTGACCAAACTTGTCATGTATTAGGCTATTATTATAATATTGATTTTGAAATTCGCTGAGTACGCAGGTCTGCTGCGACGCGGGTAGTTTATATATATTTATAATGTGTATTAATTACACATTACACATTATTAATTAATTTACTTGAGTTTTTTTGTAAAACAACCGCTATATTGAAAATCGCTCATGAATAAAGACAATATTCATTCATTCATGTACCTTTCTCAATGTATCTAAACATATTGTCGAACTTAAAAAATAAACTACAGAGCAATAAAAATTTATTTATTTGTTACATTGTCTTAAATATACAAAGTGTTCTGACTAAAGGTATTAAGAAATAACTATCTCATATGATATATAAATGTGTGTCATAAATACAACCAAAAGAGTGATCGCCACAATTTTTTTCGATAATCTATCCCCCTAACATCCTCTCATCTACAGTTCCAATCCTATGGCTTAGTTCTTGTAGACTTTACACGCTTATCTACACAATATCCTTGATAAACAGAATCAATCTTATATCGCTATCTCCTCTCAAACATGATAAAGTACCATTGAATTTACATACTTCGTAAAGCAGTTATAAAATCAATGATCGATAGTACTCAGTGACACCGTCGCTGAAATATTATGTATTCTATTACTTGGGTTACTACACAATTTTATAAATGGTTTGTTCCTTAATATGGTCCAATGGTTATAAATTATCTATCAGTCGCAACTAAACATTCACTCTATCATACAGCTTTGTCACTAGGCCTATTGGTGAAAAGTTCTTTCATTATTGAATATTATGATTTGAACAGGGGCTGGACATGAGGTTTCAGGTGGCTGTTATATAACTATGTCCTCTTTAGCCAAAGATAGGTTTTGTGTTTTTTTTTGTTGCGGGTATTTTATGGTTAGTGCATGGAGAGTTTCGGTTTGAGCTAAGCCGAGAGAAGGTTGCTCCTTTGGCTTTGCTTGTTGTGTTGGAAGGGTGAAGGGTTAGGGTTTAGGATAGATTTTTTCCATGAAGTCCACGTGAATTCCCTCCGCCAATCAGGACAAAGGGAATCGTACTACCTCTGATTGACTACCTCCTTTGGATGCAGGGTTGGACGTCATCATCACATCATCAGCAGCAAAAAGACAGGACAGTCTATAATAATAATTGTACTGTAACGCCAAATAATAATTGACGAGAACTTAAAGTGGTTAATAGGGAACTACTATGTTGTATTAGTCTTTCTGTAATCTTCTCTTACTCAATAAAAGTGTATTTTTATTATCTACTTTTATTAAATTTTAACTTGTTTTCATAAATAAATAAATATATATAATAGAATTTTGTATTATCATAATTAATCGCAACGTAACGGAAGTCCTCACACCCCCTCCTGACACAAAATCGCCTGTTGGGCTATTAATTACAGTCCTGTCTAAGGAACATGTCAGCCTTAGTCAGTAACAAGACTACAAGATCGCGCCACAATCATCCTACATTAATTTGTCATTGATACTTGGCTTACAATACCTACCTGGGTAGGTTGCAATTTCAATAATATAATCTAATCTGATCAATAACGGGGCCTAACACTGATGGAATGAAATAGAAATGAATAACAAAGATTTTTTGATAACTATTTTACACGTCAGAAAATCAAAGTAAAAGTACGCCTTACTTTTAATCCTCCCATCTCCTAATGTAATTTAAGTATGCTTCCCAATCGAGTTTTCTTAATTCTTCTTGTAAGAAAAAATGAAAGGAAGTGCTAATGGTATCATATAACCATAATCATATATCTAGTTATAAGCTCAATCAAATATAATATGTCTGTTTTTCAGATATTATAATGAATGTTTATACTGATCATAATGACTTTATATATATGTGAGCGTGTACATTACAAAAGTAGCAACGTTAAAAACTAACATTTTCTCTTTTACTGCAAACAATAATCAACAAAAAGTATTTTAACATTCTGCGTTTTGCGTTGCTTGCTATGCTCTACAGTGTTGTCACTTCTAGGGATATGTCCCGTTTCTAGGGACATTTTTTACCTTAAAGGGATTTTCTAAGGACATAATATATTCTAGGGATTTCTAGGAACAAACCCTGATGAATCCAAAACAGGGAATTTTATTGCTTCTGGGTTAGTTTAGGTCAAATAAAAAGATAAATTATGAATCAGCTGAACTTCCAAACAGTATTATTTATTTACTCAAATTCTGTTGTCAATGAAATATATACCTATTTAATTAATATAAATACTTCTTCTACCAAAACAAAGTTAAGTTACAAAAGAGAGTTATAAGACTATTCTGTTTAAGACTGACTCATTCCTTTGGATTTGTAATAATAACAACAACAATTTATATGGGCCTACCTAAACTAAAAACATTTGGTACATGAGTTAAAATTACTTTATTATATTATATGTAATATAAATTAACTAGGGTACCTGGCGCACGAAATCGTGCGCTGTCAAGGAGACAAACTGTCCACCAATAACTATGTTTAGAAACTAAGTTTAGATTTTCCCAACAGATTTTCATTTTGGTTATGTTTTGGTTTTATGCAAATAAAAACTGGTGTTTTATTGCCAGCTGTACGATGATGTCTTCATTAAACGAAAAAAGAAAGAACCATGTTTAACTGTCAGATTTGATTTGTTTATATAACCACTTCCTTAAATAAACAGCTGATTTCTCGATCGTCGGTGTTTACCTCCATATCATATGGGGAAAATCGCGAATTTGACCCCATTATTTTCCATGACCACGGTGAATTTTCAAATTTTTTTAAATGATGGCAAAACTACATGCTAAGACCTTTATAACGACACCTTGGACATGGTGATTGGTAGCACCACCGCTCCAAAACAATTATCACAAAAATAGGCCTAGTGTATTAAATATATATAAGAAAATAAGATAAGATAAGATGTAATATTTATATAAAATAAAATACTATCGAAGAAAACTTTTTTTAATGTTATAAAATATTATTAATATTTTTATGTAGACAGAGGATTAAATTTAGTTTGTAGCATGCATTATAACCACAAATGTATCATTCCTTGTATAAACTTAGAAATTACTCTTGGGCTTATAATCAATGATTCATTTAACTAAATGAAGCCTCAACAATTGTACTCAAGATACGTCCAATTACAAAATATAAACAGCAACAATACCGCGAGGACTTTCTAGCGGGGACACTAATATTTTAATTAACAGGTTACTAACCTTACTCCGTCAATCAAATTCTTTCCTGTATTTTTGACAGGAAAGAATTGGATTGACTGAGTATAAGGTTAGTAACCTGTTATTTAATATATCTACCAATTCAGGAGTTTTATAAATAAAAATGAATAATATTTAAAGTGTATAGATATGTAAAAACAAAAACCTATTTGATATAATTATCATAAATGATAATATTTTAACAAAATTACTAAAATTGTGGGTTTAGGGATTTTTCTAGGGACATTTCATAGAAATCTAGGGATTTCTAGGGACAAAAAATGTGGGTTCTAGGGACTTTTTGCTTGATGTTGGTGACAACACTGATACTCTATGCTAATCACTTTGTTGAATTGAAACTGAATTTTGTAGCTCCACTTACTTATTTTGCATTACTGTCTGCTGCTAATCTAACATTTCAAAAGTTAGTGAACACTAAGGTAACGAAGTATTAAAACGGTTGAACCAATGATGGATGAAGGGACAGATGCTCTTGAAGAAGGAGAGGTAATTTAGTTTCATGCATAGGTTAAGAATTATTCCGTCATTGTGTAGTTAACTTTTAGTTACAATTATAATTAATCCAACGAAAGGTATAAGATGCATAGAACTTAGGATATAACTCGTTTATTATATATCATCAGTTGTATCAGGTTTTTACTGTGCATTTCAATAATCTCATGGGCCAGGTGAATAGTGAAGGTTGTCTTAGGTGGAGAAAAATTGTGGATTATAGATTTTTTATGATTAAAAGGTAAGCTTAACATTTCTAATACTACTGCTTTAATTGAGATATATTTATTAGTATTGTCTGATGAAAATTATTTTTTTAAATTCTGTTTTGCAAGGAGGGCAAGAAGGTTGCCTCTTAGTATTTAAAAAATGATATACAACAGGCTCGCAGCCAATCCTATTTTATAGTCTGGAGAAACGGTAAATATTTAGATCATAGTATCCTACCAATCTATATAAAATCGATCTTAGACTTACTTTTTGCACTTTCTAACAACCTTTTAGGCCTAACACAAATTCTGTCCGTGGAAGAACCCAATTTTAATGTTTCGTACGATTTTTGACACTCTCAAACTATACTGTCTAGCTAGGGAATTAGCGGGAATTAGGGTTCTGGGCAGGGAAAATAATCACTCAAATACACTTATTTCACTCACTAGTAACATAATTAAGAATAGAAACATCGTGGAACACCATTTTTCCGATGTTTTCTAACCTTTTTTTGGACCGAAATACGATACTCTGTAACATCCAGTCAACTTAGTCATCTGGGTTCTGGGTGGGGAGAAACAGGATATTTTTAGGGAATCAGGGTTTTATGCAGGGAGAAACATGATATCTTAAGAGAATCCGGGGTATAAAGGGCTTATTTTAGTAGAAGTGTTTACAGCGTTGGTAACAGCTAACTGGAGTAATAATGAAACATTATTCCACAGAGCACCAATCCCCATAATGTCACTTCACTATGAGGGAATCATGATTTTTTTGTTCAGGGTTTTAGGCAGGGAGAAACAGGATATTTTAAGAGTATCCGGGGTATAAATGGCTATTTTAGCAGAAGTTTTTACAACGTTGTTAACAGCTAACTGGAGTAATAATGAAACATTATTCCACAGAGCACCAATCCTCATAATGTCATTTCACTATGCCGATGCAATTATGGGATTCATATTACAGTAGAACCTCTCAAACTCGATTCCTGAAAACTCGACATTCCGTAAAACTCGACAGGGCTGGTGAATTAATATTTTTTTACACTGCTCATAACCTAAAACAGTACAGTAGAACCTCGATTATCCGTCACCCTTAGGACCGTGACGAGTGTTTGGCGTGGCAACATCGCAATTAATTAATTTATTTTTATGATTGCTGCGCAGTATTTAATGTGAATTTATTTTAAATGAGAAAAACAAAACTACGCCAGTTCAAGTGAAAAATACTTTATAGTAAAGTATAGTACTTTAATAAAGTATTTTTCATCATAGAGCCTCAACAGACGACCCGGTTCGGCACTGACGCGGAAACATAATTTTTTTTGCGTTAGCGGGGTGGCGGTTAATAGAGACTGACGGTTAAAAGGGTGACAGTTAATCGAGGTTCTACTGTACCGGTACATAAGAAGCTAGAGACTCAGACTAGGTTTTGAGTTTTCCAAAGTCGTTCAACGCACCCTTTACCTTCCTAGCTGGGGTGGGCTATTGTTTGCACACGTTCGGGATTTCCTGTGGCCCAATTTCCTTATTGTGATGGGATTCTCGGGCAGGTCATAAACTACCCTTATTTGATTGTCGTCACTGGGCATTGGGCATTCAGCTTATTATAAATGTTGATATAAATGTTTAATTGTATATAATAAATCAATAAATGCACCATTTTAATACATTCGATGCGGGCGGCAACGATCCCTGCCGCACCGGCCTCTCCACAGGTGCGCACGGCAATGATCGCTACTGCGATCGTTGTGTTGTAAAACAAAAATACCCCCGTCGCAGCAGACCTGCGTACTCAGCGAATTTCCAAATCAATAATATAATAATAAAAATAATATATGACAAGTTTGGTCAAAATCTGTCGATAAACATGAGAATTTTTGCCTATTCTCCATAAGATTAAAATGGGAAAGAGTGAGGAGGTTTGCTGCTGTGAGGAACACTGAAAGTAGCTATTTATACCATCAAAAATTTTATTTTTAACATTTATACCAACTTTCATCAACATATGTCCATAAATAAAGGAGTTTGCCTATTCCCTATATGATTATTATGGGAAAAGAGTATGCAGGTTTGCTGCCATGATAAACACAAACTATGATTTTTAAGCATAAATGAATAGATCTATGAATGAATGAATGATAGATCACATGAAGCTAAATATCAAGTTTCATCCAAAAATATTAGATAATAAGTGAAAAATTATTTTTTTTTAATCCTCCATAAGATTAACATTGGAGCCTCAAAAATACAACGTACAGTAGAACCTCGATTAACCGTCACCCTTTTAACTGTCAGTCTCTATTAACCGTCACCCCGCTAGCGCAAAAAAATTATGTTTCCGCGTCAGCACCGAGCCGAATCGTCTGTTGAGGCTCTATGATGAGTGGTGACGACTGTACTGCATACCTGCAATGTGCGTGAATCATTGGCGGCAAGGGTAGTAACCTAGCTGGTTAATCCCTTACACTGTCTTCTGCATTCCACTACTACTTTTTCATTCCAGTTCAGTATGGTACGTGGCTACAGTGAACTGAAGCTATTGCCAATTTCAAATGCGATGCCTACTAGTTTTTTAAGTACTTTACCGTTTATTGTTGACAGTTCTGTGTTCACGTAGTGTGTAAATGCTCTTCTGTTATGGCTGAGAAACGAAAACGTGTAGTTTTGGGACTCGACAATTAATTATAAATTATTAAACGCTGGTGTTTCTTCTCAGAAAAATTAGAAACATGACTGCCTGAAACGCTCGACGGGGAAAGAAACAAAAGAAAATGACGGATTATTTTAAAAACTAAATAGCCTACCGGTAACGCAAGTTTTGAGAGTTGTACAGTTGATATTTAATTGTTTTATTAATAAAATATTTTAATAAAGTATTTTCACTTGAACTGGCGTAGTTTTGTTTTTTCTCATTTAAAATAAATTCACATTAAGTCAAACCATGAAAATGAATTAGGACTTACAATGGCGCCGTTATAACATGCAAGGCAGTGAATTGCGATGTTGCCACGCCAAACACTGTCTAGGTACGAAGTTGTATCGGCGCTATTATTATTTCTGTTATCCGTCATGGTCCCGGTCCCGAGGGTGACGGTTAATCGAGGTTCTACTGTACTGTGTTTAGATTTTTTTATATCTCGGTAACCGTTGAAGATAGAGAAAAACTTTAAGGAACTTAATTGTGTAGTTTTTTAAGCTGATTCCAATAGTGAAATATAAAATTAGAAATTTTTAGAAACTACTTGTGAAAAACGCAAAAAACCCCATTTTGGGGTACAAAACCCCCCCAAACTACCCGTTCCCATTGACCGATATGTCTGGTTTACGAACTCGTCCGAGCATTTGTAGGAATACACGTCTCTACCAAATTTGGTCTCGATCGGACCTTTTTTACGAGAGTTATCGTGTTCACAGACACACACATATATATATATATAAATTTTAACGACTATTGTTTTTGGTCTCTGGGCACCTAAAGAAGAAAAAATAACATGGTCTCCGGCTTAACTCTTGCCATGAGACCTACGGTAATAGCTTCTTCCCTATGGGAAATTCGCTAAAATGTGTGCAAAACATATTTGATCGCTCCTATTCCATTGTTGCTTAATATGTCAGTGAGCTGCTGGCTAGTAGTTCTCCGGTGCCTGTGTTTGCTATTTTATTGTGGTGAGGTTTATTTCTTTCATTTTTGGTGGTATCAGTTTTTGATTCACATGTTTCTATGAAAATAAATGTTTATGTAAACATTGTGGATGACATTTCTTAACTGTTTTCCGTGAGTAAAAATGTAAAAAAAATTTTAGCATTGTGGCATACCACTCTCTATTGCATGTATTTTAGCAGTGAACGTGTTTTAATATTCTAAATAAGCATTTTTATTCAACCCTTAGTTATTTTTATGTAAGTTCCCTAAAACTTGATATCCTCAAAACTAGACAATCTTTAAGTCCACATTGTGTTGAGTTTGAGAAGTTCTACTGTATAAATTACTATGAAGATAAATATAGTAATGATTACTATCATTGTTTTCTTATTATTAAGTTATCATTATTATTATGATAATTGAAATATTTTGTCATGATTTTATTGTAATTATTACGCATATATCACACAATGATATTTCTGACATACAGTGCTCTTTGGAGTTAAGTTAGGTTTTAGTATAGGCCTATGTTAATATTCTTTTTAGTTTTTATTTACCATTTGATGGAAAACAGTGAAGGAATTCTATAAAAATGTTAACATAAACGTATATTTTTATAGAAACATGTGAATCAAAAACTGACACCGCCAAAAATTAAAGAAATGAACCTCCCCACAACAAAATAGCAAACACAGGCACTGAAGAAGTGCTAACAGCTCACTGATGTATTAAGCAACAATGGAATGGTGGCAGCAATCTCTGCCGCTTGCAGCGAATGTGTTAAAATGGTACATTTATTGATTTATTATATACAAATATCCATTTATACCAACATGAATACTAAGCCAAATGCCCTGTGACGACTATGAAGCAAGGGTAATTTATTACCTACCAGATAATCCCAGGTCAACGCACGGCCTCAAAATGAAGAAAGTGGGCCACAGGAATTATTTGCATACATTCGGGAATGTCTGCAAATAATAGCCCGTCCCAGCTAGGCAGGTAAAGGGTGTGTTGAATGACTTTGGAAAACCCAAAACATGATCTTGAGTCTCTGGCGCTCTCTGGCTGCCTATGTATTGCTTTAGGTTGTGGGCTGTGTAAAAAAATATTAATTCACCAGCCCTGTCGAGTTTAACGGAATGTAGAGTTTTCGGAAATCGAGTTTGACAACTAATAATGTTGAAACGGGTAACTGCTATGAATTTTGACACTTACTAGGAGTATATATTTTATTATAAAATCTCCCCGGTTGAAGCAAGGTAACTAGAATTACAGAGAGGTTAAGTGTCATGTAAACAAAAACAGTTATGTCACTTGTACAAAAATGTTTATGTTTACATTAAGGCTGCTACAAGTGTCTAAATCTTTCAAATGCCAAGGGTAATGGAGATTGATCTTAACCTAATTGGTAAATACTGTTGACAATCACAGTACAGTAGTTATATTTTTGAACGATACAGCAGAAACCCCCTCAATTTGGCCCCCTTTGGCTCTAAACATGAAGCTGCAAAGTTCACTCAATTTTGAACTTTCCTCTGTTTGGTTGGTACATTCCTCATTTTTTGCTTGGTTTAACAAATCCAATACTATAATACGAGCAAGGTTTGTATATATATATATATATATATATATTTGCACACGGATCTCGAAAACGGCACCGAGGAATTTCTTTAAATTTTGGAAATAACTAATTTCCGAGTAGAAAATAAGTTCTAGATAGGTCTAATGTCCAGGAAAATTCGTGTTTTACTGTAATATTAAGTTTAAAATCTAAAAATTTAACATTACGCTTATGGAGAATCGAAATGTAAAATGCAAACCAAATCATCTGTTTATAACCGTTTGACAGTTCTTGATTGAAGACGGCAAAGAACAATATGTGAGTGAATAGAGGTTTTTCATAAATATTTATTTTATGTATGTAATAAATGTAAAATTATCAGGTTACTAAACAATTTGTAAAAACTTAAGGGTAACATAACTGTGTGAAATAAAAGCAGGAAAGAGTATTTCCAAAATCTTCCGTGTTTTGATAGAAAACGTATTCGTTGTATTGCTTGAAGCTACTGTAACAAACCAAATAATTGGTGTAAATTAAATTTATTTTTTGCTTTGCAATCCTCATTCCGTTTCTAACAAAATCAGTTGATCACAGGATAATAATAACAAACAGTATGGACATTTAAATTCAGTATAAGGTTAGCTAAAACAATTAATTGAGGTTGGCCAAAAACTCTTAAACGACGACGCGAAATCGGCTGACGCCGTAGCTTAAGCGCTTAGATCTCAAGTATGCAAGGTCGCGTGATCGATCCCCACCCGAGGGCTATATATTTGTTCAGTATTTATGCCATATTAATAAAGGGGTATTAAAACGTTTTTATTTAAACCACATAAATGTTTTCATTGAGCAGTAAATTTGTTTTAATTTTGCTAACTAACTTGTAAAATACATGTCTTATTCTATCCGAGCAAAGCTCGGTCACCAGGTACTTTATAAATAAACATTCTTACATTATTCATGTAACTAAACAATTATGTCACTGAAATAAACAATTCAGAATTACTATATGTATGGCAGGAAATTTGATTGTGACTCTTACCTCTTTGTATGTTTCTAGTTAACCTTAGGCGGGTTTAATCAGTTGATTGACCATAAAATGAGCTAATATTAAAAAGATAGTTGAATCTAGTTGATGATTTATTGTGGCAATTTCTTTATTTGAGAACATTTAGAACTAATTTTATATTAAATTTGATAAAATTGCTTTTGATAATTTAAAGTTAATTTATAATAAATAAATCTTTTTAATTAAATACAAATATGAATTATTGTACAGTTTAGGCTATTGAAGACGGTGAAAATTTCTTTAAAGAGACTATAAATCAAATCGTCAGGAGGTTAGAATCAGAAGAGGCAGGTTCTCCCTATACAGCAGACCCCAGTCCCACCTAGGCAGGTCCTTCTGTATATCAGCCAGAATTTGTAGTTTTGATTAATTTAAATGAAACAAACATTTTAACACATTCGCTGTGGCGCCTGAAACCCCCGTTCCTCGCACGGAGCGGCCAGTGTAGTTTAAAATCTACCAATTGAAAAAATCCAACCGATCCATACAGAAATAGATACTGAATTATAACAAAGCTAGTCATAGTTCTCTCAGATCCCAACAGGTGGCAGCACAATCTACATCGCCAGATCCACCATCTTGATTTTAACCTAAATGTCACCACTCGGATCCGAGTGGTCTGCTCCCCATGCCGGGACCAGTGCCACTTGGATCCGAGTGGTCCGCAGTGAACGTGTTAATTCCCTTTTTAATTGGGAGGATTGTAAGAAGATGGAATAGCAATACATACTTTGCCTATACTATTCACTGGGCTCACTGACACTAATAAATAAAATAATAATAATTCTTTATTCATCAAAAAATATATAATACAACACATTACAGTAGTATTCTTATGAAATTCACATATCTATAAACCACTCAACGGATAAACAAATATATAAACCAACTATACCTATAGAACAAAATAAACTACTAGCGATTATTTAGACCTTAACATTTATGATGAATAACTGGGTTGCCCCGAGGCTATCTATGCCCGATTCGGGTCCCTTCACTACGCATACATGAATTCAAAGGAAAAAACAGATGTGCCAAGCTGTTATTTTTTGCAATAAAATTAAACATTCAAATGAAAAAAATAATTTAAAAAAGCATAGTGTGCTTACTGAAGACTGCTAAAAGTAAAACTGCAACATATATAACTCTATTTAGAGTAGATGAAACATAGGTAAAATATGAATTGGAGAAGTAAATTTGGAAGTAATTCCTAAAAGTTATTCGGTAAAATTTAAAAAAAAGAACAAAATAGACTAAATTTGAGGCTTAAGTAAAACCTCAACATCATCAACCTTATGAATCCAGTATCGAAGTTTACTCAAATAATTAGTACCCTCAGTAATTTGAGAAATAGAATTAAATGTTATGTTGAATAACCTAGGCCCGTTAAACGAATAGAAATGTTAAAAGTGTGTTAAGTTGGGTTTAGGAACCACCAAAGTGTGATTGGAACGTAACTGGTAAGGCCTTAAGTGATCAGTATGGTTTGCAACACTCCTACTAAAAAATGAACGCAAAACCTTGTAAATATACAAATTTCTAAATGGAAGAATTTTCAATTGTTTAAAAAGAGGTAAAGCATGATCGAATCTACGTTTCTTCATTATTGTTCTTACTATACACTTCTGTAATGTAACTATTGGTTTGATTGTTGATAAGTACGTTCCTCCCCAAGATGTCAGCCCATAACCCAGTCTGGATCCTACTAAGGCATGGTAAATTGTGATTAGAAAATTTCTGGGACACATATCTCGTAAAAAATAAAACTTCCGGATAACGCTGTATAATTCTCCTTTTATTTTGTTAACTTGGTCCTTCCAGCTAAGTTTGGAATCAATAATTAGCCCCAAATATTTGATTTGCTTTACTTTTTCTATTTCAATGCATATTCCCTTACAATTAATATTTCTCAGACATTCAGAATTATGGTAAATTAAGTTATTAATACAAATTACTTCTTTTTTAATGTTAAATATCATATATTTAGTCTTATTACTTAGGGTTAATGCGTGTTTATTAAACCAAAACTCTAAACATCGGAGATCATATTTCATTAAATCATATAGCATTTTAATGTCTGCACACTTATAACTGAGTACTGTGTCATCAGCAAATGTAGTTACCTTACCATTAAATTTAGCTTCACAAAGGTCATTAATATATATGAGAAACAAAATAGGTCCCAATACTGAACCTTGTGGGACACCACATTTTAATTCCCCCTTCCTGCTAATTTTTCCGGATACTTTTACCAATTGAACCCTATTGCTCAAATAACTTTTGAACCAGCTCAATGGTAACCCCCTGACCCCAGCAATACACAATTTTTCAAGTAGTATTATATGATCTACGGTGTCAAATGCTTTAGTAATATCTAAAAACACTGCCGAACATATTAATCCCTCATTTATCCCTCCGTAGACATTTTCAAGGAATTTCAGTAAGGCAATTTCTGTTGAATGATTTTCCATAAAACCATATTGATTTACGCTAAAAAAATTATTAATTTTTAAAAAGCTAACTAACCGTTTTTTAACGATTTTCTCAATGACTTTTGAAAAAATTGAAAGAAGAGATATTGGTCTATAATTTGAAAGACAATCCGGATCCCCTTTTTTTGAAAAATGGTAACACTACAGTTGTTTTAAGACATGCTGGAAACTCTCCGCTCTCAAGACTTTTGTGAGCAAGAGAAGTCAAAACATCAATTATATCATCTAAGATAGATACTTTTTTTATACTTTTAACTGAAAGATTTGAGTAAAAAAGAAGTTATACTATAAAGTTTACTTTATTATACTATAAAGTTATACTATAAAGAAGCTATGTTCTTTGTGTTTGATAATAATTTAGTATATTTTAACTATTATCTTCATAAATACAAGTCCATTATACTGTTTATTTTTAATTCTTACAAACTGGTTATACAGTTTTAATTTTAAATATATGCCCTACAACACCTCAATGTACCTTACTTAACTAACATCTCACATTACCTGGACCTATGACTGCCATGGCAAGACTTCAGCCATGGACAATGTTATTTTTAGCGAATTTCCCTTAGGGAAGAAGCTATTACCGTAGGTCTCATGGTAAGACTTAAGCCCGGGACCATATTATTTTTTCTTCTTTAGGTGCCCAGAGTGGGAACGGGTAGTTTGGGGGGGTTTTGTACCCCAAAATGGAATTTTTTATAAATATTTCTAATTTTATATTTCACTATTAGAATCAGCTTAAAAAACTACACAATTTAGTTCCTTCACCCTAGAAGTGGCAAGCTTTTTACTCTTAACTGTAACATAAATATAATTACTAATATCTTCATGAAATATCAAAGTTTAAACAAAAAAAGCTTAAAACATGCCCCCCCCTTATAACCACTTACCACAAAAGCAAAACAGGTGTCCACTGCAATCCCAATTAAGCCTACAAATGCCGTCAACTTCCACCCAAGCCGGTCACCGTTTATTTAAGGTGGGCCCTCCACTCCGCTACACCACACATTTGCAAGCCAAATTGGGATTGCTCATGGTCGGGATTCAAACCCTAGCACTTCCGAATGGCTAGAACGTTACGCTCGTCAGCGCAGAGCTTTAGCTGATTAGGCCACCAGTGCATAGGAGTTGAAAGCGCTTACTTGGTTATAAGACCTGCCCGGTGGCAGGCTAGTGTACTACGAAAGCAGTTTCAGTTGTTTGCCCCCAGATGGCAACACGGTCACGTAGGCGATAGTGTCTAACAAATTCACTAAACTGACCACAGATGCCTCCACCTGCCAATTTTTATTGAATATGTAAATGTGTCGTAAATTACGACTTTGCCATTTCTAGGGTTAAAGGTTTTCTCTATCTCAAACGGTTAACGAGATATAAAAAAATCTAATCACAGTACGTTGTATTTTAAGGCTCCAATGTTAATCTTATGGAGGATAAGGAAAAATTAATATTTCACTTATTAACCAACATTTTTGGACGAAACTTGATATTTAGCTTCTTGTGGTTGAGATCCATCGTTAAAATTATATATATATATGTGTGTCTGTGAACATGATATCTCTAGTAAAAATGGTCCAATCAAGACCAAATTAGGTAGAAATGTGTATTCCTACATTTGCTCGGAGGAATTCGTAATCCAGACATATCGGAACATGTAGTTTGGAGGTTTATGTACCCCAAAAATGGGTTTTTGTGCGTTTTTTCCATGTAATTTTTAAAATTTTATAATTTCATCTTTAACCTTTAGAATCAGCTCAAAAAACTACACAATTTAGTTTCTTAAAGTTTTTCTCTATGTCCAACGATTACCGAGATATTAAAAAAATCTAAACACAGTACTTAGGGGGTTCCAATGCTAATCCTATGGAGGATAAGGAAAAATTAATATTTCCCTTACTAATCAACAATTGTATTTAGCTTCATGTGGTTGGGATCCATACGTTTATGCTAAAAATTCATAGACCATGTGTTTCTCACAGCAGCAAACCTGCATACTCTTTCCCATGTTAATCTTATGGAGAAATGGCAAACTCCTTTATTTATGTCCAGATAATAATAAAACTTGGTATATGGTCAGAATAAAAATAGTTTATGGTAAAAATGCCAACTTTTACTGTTCCTCAATGCAGCAAACCTGCATACTCTTTCTCATGTTAATGTTACAGAGAATAGGCAAATACTCTAATTTATCAACAGGTATTGATTGATAAATCTTGTCACATACTTGTACTATTATTGTCATATTATTTGGAAATTCGCTGAGTACGCAGGTCTGCTGTGACGGGGGTATTTTCCGATCCCCTGTTTATGGATGCCTTAGGCCACAGAAGCCAGATAGATATGGAAATACACACTTAGTTTGTGTCTTATTGATTTAATATATTAGGATCAAAATTTATTCCGATTCAATTAATTCATAATTAATTTCAGATTCAAGATACTGAGCACATGACCACCATTCCAGACCAGTTTTCCCAAATAAGAGCAACAAGAGAGCCCCAAATCATATGCAGTGATGAAAGTAGCAATGAGAATTCAGAAAATTCTGATGAAGACAGTGATGCATGTTCAAAATCGAAAAAAGTGAAATCTTTACCTCCGGCATTAGAAAGCAGACATCAGGTTCCTAACAAATACAAAGTTTGGAGCATAGCTATACAGGAGGAATCATTAATGGAAAATTTGACCAAATGTGATGTTGAATCAATGGATAGAGAGAGAAGTATCGAATCATATAATTATAAGCTAGTGGATAAAAATGATTATAGTAAATATAAACTGAAAGACAGTCATGAGTGCCGCTATTTAGATAAAGACTTAGTCAAATGGTACGTATCTATTTAACATACTTACTAAAATTAATATTATCTTAGCCAATTTGTTAATTTATGTACCTACCTTAACTGTATTGTTCTGGATGTGAGTTCATTACTATTGATATAGTGTTCAAGAAATACTTTTTTATAACTAGTGTAAAATAAACGGTATCAGTGGACCTAAATATTCTTTCCCCTCAATTAAATTTAAAAATACAACCTTTTTTAAAGTTTATATAAATATTAATTAAAATGTATTATTTCATAAATAATGATCCAATTTCTTAACCAGAGTAAATAAGTTATATTAATTGTTAGAAATTTTTTGGGACATTACCCCTCCCCCCAACCGGTGATGCCAAACTTTTTGTGTGGGTTTTGATGGGTGATGTAGCCTGACACTGCATACCTCGTTTCATGGTAAACAGTTGAGTAATAAGATTTTTTTATATTCTCCATAAGAATGAAATTGGGTGCTCTCAGACAACGTACTGCATTTACCATGGATATTAAGTTAGACTTTTCTCTGGAACCCTTAGTTGTACACTAATGATTCAAAATATTCATTTGTCTTGTTTTTAAGCTGGTTTTAATGGTGGAATTAAAATTATTTTATAAAATTGTTATTTGGTTAGAAAATTAAAAAAAATATAATTTTTGAAATTACTGTTTTGAGTGCCGACGACACACACAAAGGCAGTGGAAATTTATTATTAGCGTTTATTGATTATATATCGTGATGATATTCAGTGATGCTTAGTCAACGATTACCGTCACAGTGCTGCCTCATGGAGTTTGCTGTTGTGTACATAATTTCATACAAATCGGACGATCAGTGTGGTCTCAAAGTTTTTTACACAGGCAGACAGACACATGTCTGTCATGTCGGTGAGGAGCTGCGTGATGAGGAAATTTACTTCCCCATACACACGATCAACCCACACAGACAGGTCCGGAATGAGTCTCTGCATCCAAGCCGCTCTAGACTCATTTCGCAACCTCTCTTGCCACTGGTGCATGGAGGCCACCCGTGTCGCCAAGTTCGGACTTGGTGATATAAACACTTCTCCTTTCTTGGGCCCACAGGTCGCGGGACAACACACTCAACACGGGCTCAGACACCGTCCGGTAAGTTGAGGAGATCCTCAACGCGGCTCTTTTCCAGGCCGAGATCACTGCCATTATGGAATGTGCCAGAGACATCTTGATGCTGGGTCATGAGGGCCTTTCTATCAATATTTTCTCTGACAGTCAGGCGGCCCTTAAAGCTTTGGACTCGGTAGAGTTCAACTCTAGGGTTGTGTGGGACTGTTTTAGGCTTGTGTCCTGTGTAGGTAGACACAATGAAGTCACCCTTTGTTGGGTTCCAGGGCACTCAGGGGTGGATGGTAACGAAGTGGCAGACGGGCTGGCCAATAGGGCTGCATCATCCCCCCTTTGTGGTCCTCAACCCTTCTGTGGTGTTTCCCGCGCTGCGGTTTTTCAGACTATCAATTCCTGGGCCAGGGATTGTCATAAGAAAAGATGGGCTGAACTTTCCCTGCATAGAGTTAGCAAGCTCAATCTTTGTTCTCCCTCTCGTCAAGTTGCAAAGAGGTTCCTGAAACTTGGCAGGAAGGATGCCAAACTTGTCACAGGTATCGTTACTGGTCACGGTAATCTGAGGAAGCACCAACTGCGTATGGGGGTCTTCAACGGCGACCCCCTGTGTAGGAAATGTTATCTGCAGGAGGAAACTGCAGATCATCTACTCTTTGATTGTGCGGAGCTGGCAGAGGTAAGGTCCTCCACTCTGGGCAACTTGGTAAGGGGTAGTTTTCTGCCTCCTGACGAGCTCGTTGACAGGATGCTGCAGTTTTGCAGATCTCTTCATCTAGAAGATTCCTGATTCTCCAGGAAAGAGAATTTTAGGGGTGCGCAAAAAGCTGCAACGGCTGAAGCGCCTTGGGAAATCCGCCCCTTCGAATGAATGAATGAATGAATGAACGCGGCTCTTCTTTGCACCGCTCTCATCTGTTTGCAGTAGCACTCCCTCTTGAGAGCGTCCACCCAAATCTCACTTCCGTAAAGAAGGATTGAGTTTGTGAGGGACAGAAGGAGTTTCCGCTTCTTCGCTGATGGGCCGTCAACATTTGCCATAAGACGACTGAGCGCAGTCGTAGTCCTTGCAACCTTCTCTGACACATAATTGATTTGTTCTCTGAAGGAAAGCTTGGTGTCAAGTCTAACCCCCAGGTACTTCCTGTCATCATGACAATTTCCGTTTTCTCGGTTGCCAACCTCAGGTGGTGATCCTCCATCCAAGAAGAGACATATCTCATCGTTTCATTCTCAAGTCTCCACTGAACGTTTTAGCGACCATAACCGCCGCAATGTCGTCTGCATAACCCACCAGAAAACATTATTCAGGTAAGTCCAGTCTAAAGATACCATTGTATGCAATGTTCCAAAGATCTGGACCAAGGATGGTACTCTGAGCGGCACCAGCGGTGATAGTCTTCCGACGAGGACCCTCCGACGTCTCAAAGATTAATTCCCTGTCCCTCAAATAGCTTTGGATGATCCGAAGCAGATATTCAGGAACGTGGAACTTTTCCTCCAAGGAACTCAAAATGACGGACCAACTTGCACTGTTGAACGTGTTACTCACGTCTAAGGTGATGAGCAACGTGATACAGCGGGAGTAATGATTTCCTCGCTGAGTGTTTCACCTACAACCTGCAGCACCTACCTGTGCACCTACAACCGCTTGAATTGCTCAGATGGTAGAACGACCTTTCCTGAATCCGTGCTGCCTGTCTGACAGCCCACCGGCAGCATCGACCGCAGACAACAGACGGGGCTTTATCGGTCTTTCAAGAAGTTTGTGTCCAACATACACAAGGGTCGAAATGCCGGGGGAGTGCTTGGTGATAGCTCCTTGCCCTTGCTAATCAATGTCAGGCGTTGGAGCTTCCATCTGCAACAGAAAACTCCCTCGCGAAGACAACGATTGTACATGTTCAAAAGAAGAGAAGGGCAGGTACCAGCAACAACCCTGAGCACCTCAGTAGGAACACCATCCGGACCAGGAGCACTGCCAACACGCATTGACTTGACCGCCACGCACAACTCCACTTCCGTGAACGAAGGAACTTCCGGAATCGCCTCCGCATACTGCTCAACCGCTCTGCAGGGGTGATCGGGAAAGAGGGAACTAACAATGTTTTCCATCGTTGGTGGGTCGAAGACAGGGCACGCTGTTTTGGCACAAAGTGTAACACAACAACGCAGTGGGGGTGGTGTTTTGGGAGTACCTCGGATAGCTCCCCAGGGTTTTCGGATACTAAGAACTGAAATTAATCTAGGTAGTTTAATTCGTTCCGTGTGCGCTCAGTCGAGTCTATTTATGGCACTGAAAGCCTCAATCTCAATCTGTATGTATAACTCATCATCGCACACACGGAAAGTAAAATATAAATGCCTGTAATTATCTGGTTCCCGATGCCAGCACTAGAGGTGTGCCAAACAGTACCAATGCTGGAACCAGCTGCAACGGGACTGTTTCGCATGTGAGACAGTTCCGCGAGGCAGTTCCAGTTCCAAACAGTTCCACAGGTCGCTGCGCTACTACTTCGCCCAGGAGTTCCAGGCAGTGCGCTGCACTGGCACTGCTTCAGCTTACCCATTGCTTGGATACTAATGCGGTTCCGATATATTACATCACAATTGTATACAAAACAGTTACACATAACTTTAAGTTTAGTTTAGATAATATGAAATAAAATAAAACAAACTAATTATTGTTCTATTTTATATACATTCTTAGTTGATTAATGAATTAATGGAGTAGTGGAACAAGACTTTTTTTAAACTGTGCACTAAAATAAAATAACTAATTCCTAAACTACTGAAAAATAAATTCTATATGTTACTGGAATATTTTAATGAAAATAATTGTCTAAACGGCACTAAATTAGGTCCGGATCTAAAACTGTCTAGTTAAATAATTTTAAAAAGCTATAAACTATTTAATAAATTTTTGAAAACCACTATACTTCACAAATATTAAATCTAAAATTCTGCACTGTTTACTCTGCACACTATGTTTCAACACTGGCATTAATAAAAATAAACAGCGTTCTATCCGCTGTCATATTTGCAGGATAGAACCGGAAGTCTATTGTTATAAGTCTATGTAAAACAGCTACACATTCGCTAGATTCGCTGGTACCGTTTCCTAATTGGGAGTGGAACTGGGAGTTCCAACACTAGGAACTGGTACTGTCGCAGTTACACGTATGAGGCAGTTCCAACGAGACAGTTCCAGTTACCTCGACCCACATCTAGCCAGCACTCTTTCGCACCGACGCCTGATATAAAAGAAAGCAAATTGCCACGTTGGCGCTCAAATAACCAAAAACTATCTCTTATGCTGGCGCTCTTTCGCACCGACACCTAATATTAATTAAAGAAATAAAAGTTCTGATGTCGGTGCTCTTTCGCACTGACCCCTAATATAGTAAGAACTTAATTGAAATATAATAAACTTTCTAATAAAACCTAGGTTGAGGTCTAGACTTTGTGACTCAACTTCAAGTCACCCTATCGACCGAAGCTAATTTAATTGGTAGAGTTAATCTGGTACTTAATTCGTACACTTACCTTGAGGTACTGGATTTGCAACTTCAACGGCTCAACTTCGAGCCGACCCTATACGAACCGGACAAGATATTCTATGAATCTCAAATAAACAAAGCAACACAACTTTGCGTTGCTCCTATGCCAAACTCAATTAGTGGAAAGCAAGAGGGTGTAAATACAAATACAAGCCAATAATATTTAAACAACCAAATTTATATAACAGGTGGATATCTAATTCACCTGCTATACCGAATATTCCTAAGTCGTAGGCCTAGCGTCCCGGTAGTCAGGAGTAGGAGGAGGAGATGTGGTCGGCTCTGCGCCAGACCTAAGAGTGAGGCTCCTGCCCTCGTCTCCGACCTCACCGCCTGCGACTACGGTGGCGCTAGGATCGGCTGGTGGCGCTTAGTTGAACTAACGGGGTGCGTCAGCAGTCCGCGGGCTGCGCCAATCACAGGTTAGTTCAGCTGCACCGCTAGCGTGACGAAACGTAACCCCCTCAGAATTTGAACCGTTACACCATCCTCTGACTTTCCAAAACAAACAAAAATTAGCAAAAAAAAGGTTCTCACCTTGTGGTGAGTAGTTTTCATGCACCTTCTCAGCAATATGTCATATAATTATATGTGGGCACACTCTCCCAAACAAAACTATAGCCACAAAAAGACAAAATCACACTATTTTATTAAGTCGGACAATAGATGGGATAAGTTCCCGGTAGTAGGGTTTCAGATCTTTCACGTGTACCCGTTTGGTTTTTCTCCCATTTAGCTCTCGAATAACGTAAATATTGTAACCCACCTTTCGGACTATGACATAGGTACCGGTGTATTTCGGGGCTAATTTACTCGCGATTGCGTCAGCTGATGATGATAACACATGATTTCTTTTGAGAACCTCCTGGCCTGCCTAGCGTAAGCCTTTGCTAAATTCGTTTGTACATTACGGAAAAGCCTTTTAAACTTTTCCATGCGTTCAGAATGATCAGTATTTTCATCCGCAATCTCAAAATGCGGGCCTTGCAACGCCTTCGGTGCTCTCAACTCTCGTCCGAAACAAAGCATCGCGGGAGTAAACTGTGACGAGTCATGCTCCGCAGTGTTTACAGCGAACCTGATTTCATTTAGGCTTTCGTCCCAAGTCCGATGATCGCCTTTCACCGATTCTGCAATTATGGTTTTTAGAACCCTATTTCGTCTTTCGATTGGGTTACCTTGCGGGCTATATGGGGCTGTATGCACGCACTCGATTCCCCATTCTTTCAACATGTTTTGGAACACAGCCGCTCCAAACTGTGTCCCATTATCCGCAATAGCGACGTCCGGCGTTCCAAATCGCAACAGAATAAGTTCCTTAAATTTCGCACGTACTTGTGCAGACTTTGCCGCTCTCGAAGGGCTAATTCAATCCATTTACTGTACTGATTCTGAAAAGCAATGATAAATTTGTTTCCCTTCCTTGACCTAGGAAACGGTCCCAATAGGTCAGTGGAGACGGTGTGCCAATGGCCTTTAGGAGGACGAAATTGCATTTTTCCTGCAGGTTTTCTTTGTTCAACCTTATATGCCTGACAAACGTTACAATTCCTTACATATGCCCGTATGTTTTTTCTCCAGCTGAGCCAATAGTAGTTTTCACTCATCCTACGAGCCGTCTTTTTAAAACCAAAATGACCAGCTGTTAAAGAGTCGTGATCTTCTTTTATCACGGTCGGCCTATCGTTAAACGACACGCACATTTTCCAAGGCGGGAACTACCAACGCTGGCATTCGCTCCCGTCTTGCGAAAATAACGGTACAATTTCCCGCCGCGGATCGCATGATCCCTAAATTTACCTGGATTCGAATTAACTCTAGTGTACAGTTTCTCATACCAAGAGTCGTTGATGGGTTTTCCTTATCAGAGGAATTTTCTCCACTCTCCTTTGCTACATCCAGAGGACATACCTTCTTACTATCAGGCTCCTCCATTTGTTGAGGATCTATGGTCGCTAGCGCGCTCTTTTTCAACTCACTATGCTCACATAAAGCGTTAGCGGAACTCACGTTATTTAACTCAACGTTATATTTCATCAAATTAAATTTCTCTATCATATCTATACCAACAATGACCTCACTAGTCAGCGAACTCAAATGAATCATGGTCATTGTCTCGAACCTACCGCTAAAAGACACTGGAAATATAAACACTTCCTGTGCTTTCGTCTCGCTCCCATTCGCTAGTAACACTATAGTGTTAACTTTCTTAGGAATGATTCCATTAATTATTAGATGCTCAGCGACGTTAGAATTTATCAGTGTAACTTCCGCGCCAGTGTCTAACAATGCACGGAATTCCTTATCGAAAATATTTAATCTAATGTGTGGCCGGTTATCAGTTATACAAGCGCCACTGGAAAAACCTTTAGGAAATGATTTAATTTTTTCTAACCACTCCTTCCACTCTAGGGAGGTTGTATTAATTTTTTCGGGCCCATACGACTCCCTTAACGCTGAGTCCCTATTTAGTTTTCCGTCTTTTGACAGTCGCAATCACGGGTGCGGAGCCCTTCTTTTTTACAATTAAAACATTTTAATTTCCTAGGTACATTACATTGTTTGTAAATATGCCCCACCTTATTACAATTAAAACAAGTAGGCGGAGTCCGTATCTTGTCTGTTCGCATGTTCGACACGTTACCAGATTGATTCCGGTGACTCTTATTACTGTAAGGTGCCACCTTATCTCGCGGCAAGCTAACGAGTTCTTTCTTTTCATTTGGAGGGCTTAAATCAATCGCACAATTTGAAAAAGATTTTTCTTGCCTTCTTTTTGGGTGATATGCCGTTTCGGGTACTAACGCCATTGACGCGGGAGGAGGGGGCCGATACATCGCTTTTTCGCGCATGTATGTCTCGACGTGCTCCGCCTGTTTTATCATCTCATCTA